>MU226774.1:238254-253784 GCA_018584345.1 Thuja plicata | reverse complement strand
AATCTTATGCAGGATCCCACCTACATGATCTGCTAAGAACTAGGAAAATGGCCAATGTGATAATAAGGATATTCACCCTTCTTCTCTTCAAACCTGGAGGCTCAGGCAGGCTAACCTATCAGATTCAATTCTACAAGGAATCACCAAACATATTTGCACTATTCAATGCAACTTGTACACGATTCTACTCTTGAACAGGAAAGGGAAAATGGTTTGAATTTAATGATGAAACTGCATAACAAGCAGAGGACCAGTACCTTATCTATTGGGAAACAGAGTCAAACAAATATGCATTCCTAGAAAACCCCAACTTCAAACTCAAAGAACCCGAATGAAATGCCTTACAATCCATTCTTATTATTTCAATATCTGGACATCAAATTTATGTGTTGATCCTAAACTCTCAAAAATTGCATTCAAGATTTAATCTCTCCTTGAAAGAAACTCAAAAAAACAAAACCACAACTACCTTGTAACTGGTACATTAACATGCCTTACAAATTAATGCACAAGAATTAACACCAAGCACACAAAGACATCAAACAAATATTTGAACAGGGATTCCATCATTCTTTATTGAAATTAATATGGAATTGAACATTGCAAGACCATGAACACAAAGAAATAAAACTCAAAAGCCTGGAAGCTTCCTAGCAGAATAATTTTCACCATCCCCAGTTACAATGGAGAAAAAACTAGATATAGGAGAAAGAAAAAACAAAATTCATCACCGACACCTGTCTGCTTCCCAAAAAATATCTGCAACCACTCAAACTAAAACTGCAAAAATCTGATTTGATTTTCCTTCAATTGGTCTACAAAATCATCTTCTTCATTTTGAGACCTTTCTGGAAACATATAATACTCTATGGTTTGGACAAGATTTACCCTCTGAAACTTTAATTCAAGCTTGCTTTCCCGTGCAAATTTTCAGTTTTGAAGTTTGAAATATTTGCATTTGAAATTAATTATTTTTAAATAGTTTGAACTATTGAAATGAGATGAATTTAACTTAAAATATCCCCCTTTTTCCAGATTTTGTCTCATTGTGACACTTGTGACCAAGGCTTAATGGCTTAGTGGTTAGATGGTGAGCATTTTTCCATTAAGCCATTAAGCGAGCCCTTAGATATTTTTGAAGTTGCTCACTTTTTAACCCTTTCCCTTTTGTGATGGATTTAACCAAATATTTCAGTTAATTCATTATTTTCTCAGAATGCACTAGAACGCGACACTTTTTTCAAGGGCTTAATGGTTAGATAGTGTGCATCTTTTCATTAAGCCATTAAGCCTACCTTTGGATCTTATGGAAGATGCTCACTGGTTAACCCACTTGTTGAAAGAATTTCAAAATAAAAATATATGAAATTTGTACATCTCACCAGAATGTGCCAAGTGTCACCCTCTGATTGGTTTGCAGGTCCACTTGGTACCACGTGTCAATTTCTGATTGGTGCCTCCGAACTGCATTTGACTTGCACCACTTGGCACATACTAGGTGCCATGTGGCATCCTTTGATTTGTTGATTGATCCACTGGGTGCCACTTGTTTTCCATGTCATCACTGTGGGTCCCACAAAAATTTGGGTGTCATTCCCCAAGCATAATTTTGAGACAAGCACCAGCTCCTACACGCTTGGGCATAGCCTCTCCTTTCTTCTTCAAATATCATACTATGGCTTTTTGGTTATAAAGTCTTCAAAATCCCATTGAGGGATACATGTGGGATATTGGGTTTTAAGTGTTTTAAAGCATTTGCTATGTTGTTGTGCCAAAATATGGGGTTCCGACTGGCGGACTGAGCCCTCTAGCCATGGGGCCCATAGAGAGGCCTTGCCTTCTTCATTTACAATGTAAACGAGTGCTAGATTATAAGAACTTTTCATATTTGTAACACTCATCACATGTGGGATAAACAGTTTCCACCTTTTTCAAGATTTTTTTTTTAATCTATGTGGATGCTGCGTGGATTCCTCCTTCATCAACAAAGCATCTCCTTTAGCGCTAACTTCCTTCCAATTAATGTTTGGCATGGGCTCACTATTGGAAAAGGTCGTGAGATCTGGCTTTACACCTACCAATTTCATTGCTTGTAAATCTCTAACTTCACGTTGGCTGCTTGTGTTCCCATTTTGGTATGGGTAGGGAGGACTGCTAGCAAAGGTTGTTGAATTTGGTTTGAACCTATGATGCATTCTTCTTGAAGGTTGCTTTCATGTGTTGCCTCTTACATACCCTCAGCGTGAGCTTTCCACACTTTCACTTATAACACAATCTTCCCCTGTCATTGTAAATTCGTAGGCCCTTCAAATCACATTTGCAGGACACTTTAAATTGTATTAGCTTTGAACTATTTTGGAAAGCTCCACCCAGTGCAACATGAATATTCATTACACTAGCATACCCTCCTTTCAACTCCTCCTACTCCACTAGCTACACTAGGTTTTCTTAGATTGGCGCTGGCAATCATAACATTAGGAATTGTAATTATAATAGTTTCAAAACTTCACATACTAGTAAAGGTTGATGTAGCTGACTTTACACCAGCCAATTGCATTGCTTGAAGTTTCTACAGCCCTTCAACAAATCTATTTTGTACACAGCCTGCAATCATCGCATGCCATGAGATGGCATCTCCTTGAGGCATCCTGTCAAATAGTTCACACCTTGTCTTGTACTTCCATGTTTTGCATTGGTAGGAAGGCTACTGGAAAAGGTTTTTGAATTTGGTTTTACAGCTGCCAATTGCATTTTAAATGAATTTCTAAAAACTCTCCCTTCTCTCCACTATCAGCATGGCCTCTTCATTGTGTGGGATCTCTATTTTATATGCTGGCCTTCATTCAGCTCTGTTGTTTCCTTCATATGTTTTTTCTCACTCAGCTCTTATTGCATGTGAGACGTTCATCAGTTGTTAGTTGGTTTGAATTCAATGATCTTCGACATTCACTAAAAGGTATACTATCATTTTTCATATATTTTTCTTGTTTCTCAAGATCATCACTAATGTCTCTCTCTTATTGCTGCTGCTCTATTTTTGTTTTCTGTTGTTCTGATTTCCCTTCACTTCCACTGTCTCCTTCTTTTAGTTCTTTTGACATCAACACTTCATTGTCTATGAAATTGCATTTCTCAAGAACTTTTGTTTTGGAGTCAACCTCACAGAATGAAGACCGTCCTGGTTGCTTGGGCAATACTAAATTTGGGAAACTTTGAACTATTCTGCTACAACCTCTTACCATACTATTGCAATCTAGAGTCACTAGCATTTTCACATATCTTTCTACTATCATTGAATTCTGATAAATCTTCAAAACATATTAATCTTTGTGACAACTACTTGGCATGTTTTCTTCCAGCAAGATGTGACTCCAAATCTTTCTGAGACTTGAATACCTTATTTCATGTGAGAAATTCCTTAGTTCTTAATTGGTTTGATTTCAATGAGGGTGTTCCAAAAAATGTACCAGGTGTTCTGACATTTTACACATCCTAGGTTGTGCCAACAATATGCTATCATAAGCATGCATTCAAAACACACTTAGAGAGGCATCCATTATGTGAGTTGTTCGTAACCTTTTCCACCTTTTTTTTTAAAAACTCACTATGTTGTTCTGAATTTGGACTGTAGCATCGCAGAATAATCACCCCTTGAATTGAACTCATACCATCTGTTGCAAGCAAATATTGAATCTAAAATAGAGGATAGCCAATGCTCAACATTCCAATGTCTTTAGCTTTAAGAGATTAAGACTAGCATCTGAATTCATATGAACTATGAAAACCCGTGCCTCTACTAAAACCAATTTCATCTTTGCAAAATCACACTTGGTCATCCATACAACTTGGATGATGAGGCATCGAACTGGCAGACTTTAAATAACTCATTACATTTCTGCAAAACTTAACTCATTAATGGCATCTGGCCTCTAAGGCTTACTTTAAAAACTGACAAAATCTAACAATAGGGACATGTTGATGGGTATGCACATTCCATGATTGACATTCTTCCATACTGCAACCATACTGCAACGTGACAACTAACAAAACCAAACAAGTGAAAATATTTTAATTTCCCAAGTCGCCTCTTTATATCAATTCTGCAAATTACCCTATCCAACAACAATGAACTGCATTTGGTTTCGACTTTGAAAACAAGTCAAACGACCTCCTGGGAATTCGAGCCTCTGGATACTGGAAGTATGTGATATAAAGAATATACATCTAGAAGGGAACCTCTTGAAAATTATCCAGGCACATTTGGCAACCCCTCAAAAGTAGCCACTTGGAACTTTCAGAAAAGAACAAATGAGAAATAACAATTTCTGCAAATGAAAAGCATCTGGAGAATTGTGCATACGAAAGCCTCAGAGTATGAGACCCTGCAAAATTGAAGTAAATTTTGGCTATAATTCAGAGAAACCATTTTATTGATGTGATCATTCATGATATTCAAGATATAACCTCGCAAACAGGGCCTTCGACCAAGCTGTGCAACTGATTTGCATCAAATTATTAGAAACTACAAACGGAATTAGATTGGCAAACTGGACAAATGGAGTCGTCATAACTTGGAAATCATCAAGATAGCACATTTTAATCTCTAAAATATATGGGAGATTTCAATTATCCATTTCATTCAACCGGGTGTGAAATTGTAAGACCTCAAAGTAGGTCATTCAGAAATCTGCATTTGACAGTTTAGCAAATTGATAGAAATTGCAAATGGAATGGGCTTAGCAAACTGACCAAATGAAGTTTTCATGACCTAAAGACGGAGGATTAAGAAATATTTGACCTCTGCAATGGAGTAAAAGATGAATTTTTTCAATTATGCCACTAGGTCAAAAGTTACAGTCAGTCAAGCAGGGCTACTCAAAATTCTGATCAATTACACAATGCATGACAACAATAAACTACCAACTTTGAGGGGTTTGAAACCTAGTCAAAACATATCAAAATGACTTGGGATTTGAAACATAGGTTATTTGATATGTATACTAAACATCCCCAAAGTGGCCGGTCATGAAACATTTCTGGGTGCAATATATTCAAAGGCAAATTAGGCCAATTACAACAGATTGACACTTAGGCATAAATGCAGATTTTGGCAAGTGTCTAAAACAAGACATCACAAAATAACTTGAAACTTGAAACTAACGAACTAAGATGTATTCAAATTCCTAGAAAAGAGTGATTAGCACATTACATGCATGGTAGACCTCAGAATTTCATCAGGGCAAATAGGCTCAAAAAGCACTTTAGGGGGTCAAAATGCAAAATTTTAACATGGTACTTCAAAAACCCTTACTGCTTTTTTAGTCCAAACAGTGGCTCTAACTATGGATGCATGCCCCATGTGGGCATGCAGAGAACTTTTAGAATCTCATGGTATAGCAGACCATTCAAAACTTCAAATCAAACTTTCTCCTTTCTCTTTCTCTCTCTTCTCTTTTGAATCTCTTCTCCAAAAATAGGGAACCTCTTTATTGAAAAGAAAAACATCACACGAATGAAGGGAAAATGACTTACAACATGTACATCATTTACAAAAAGACTCAAACATCTCCACAAATAAAATCAACACTTGCCTCTATCATAAGCCTGATTTTCATTTGCATTTTCCTGAGGTAAGCTAAAAGTATCATTGATATCAGTTTCACCAATTTCATGTACACCTATAATTTCCTTGTTTGGCAAAACAAAATAACTCTCTTCATTTTCATAGTGCATATAAAAACCAGACACACTTTCTTCATCTTGTCAACTATGAAAATATACATCAGCATGCTCAAGAATACAAATATCAAACTGAAATTCATCCTCATAAACTGATTTATGCATGCTATCAATCGCAAACATAAAGTGTTCAAACTCTACTTCACCAAATGAGTCATATATGTCATGAATTTGTAACTCACCTTGTGTATCCAACTGGTAAGCAAATGAGTAATTAGACTTGTATTCACACATGTCATCAACATCAGCCTCAGAAATTACTCCACAATTTTTTAGTGTATCTTCACAATCACATACTGTATTAGCAACAACATGAAAGTAATCATCATAAAACTTGTTATCACATGCTGGCTGATTTTCAACAATTACTTGATCATATATCTCATCATCAAACACAACATTTGCATCGTAATCATTGTCACAACTAGAAGAGAAGCAATTTTATTTCTTACTGCAGTATATCATTGCATCATCATCAAAATCATAACTAACCAAATCTAAAACTTTATCATGCTCTTCAAAGAGTGGATTGATAATTCCATGTAAATCTCCTTTGTACACATTTTGACAAATGATGGGCTGATCCATATCAACATCCTCATCATATAGCGGGTTAATAAACACCTTGAAACCACTTCCAACATCAACATCATGTGTACTTTCAGCATATGAGGAAGAAAAATCACTTACAACTTTATGGCATTCCTTTGCACAATTAAGTAACTCATCATTATATAAAATGCATTCTTCAACTACTTCTTTATCCTCATATTGCAATGATGAACTCACTTCAAAACTATCAATTACAAGTTGATTTATACCATGCAGGGATAAAACATCATTTTTAGATTTGGAAGAAAGAACTCTACCTTCATTTTCATGAGAAAACTCACTCCCATCATTGCTCTCTTCTTCCCATGTTGCATCAGACTCGTAGGAAGATGGACAAACACTTTCATTGTCCTCACCTTCACTTGGATAAAAAGTTTCAGCCTCATCATCATCACTAGACTGAGGTATATACTGATCACTTTCATTTTCATTTGATGCCCCTTCGTGCCATGACAGATCAACACTCTTGTTCTCATCACTTGAAACACAATTTTCAGCTTCTTCATTCCTATAAGACTGAGATGCATGTTCTTCAACATCATCATTAGTAACATTTTCAACATAATACAATTCATCAATAGGAAAAGCAACAGCTAAAATCACTTCTTGTATTTGGGAAACATCAAGTGAATCAACTTTATCATCTACTGCTGTAACATTACAAAAACGTGTTCTTTTCACCAAAAATAGAATCAACTCTTTGTAACAAAGAAACTCCAACACCACATGTTCTTAAGTATGAAATTTCAATAACATTATTTGCAACAGCAGGACATACTACATGTTGATATGAATTTGAAACTTTAACATGACATTCGCTTCCACTTTCAAATGCATCTTGCCGGCAAACACCTCTAGAGAAATGATTTTTTTTCAGTCTATACTTCATGTTATTTTCAATCTCTATAGCTTCCATGAACACTTGATGCAAAGTCTTAGGTTCTTTATCCCGCAACAAATAGCTCATATCCTTATCAAATGCATCAAAGTAAATAACTACACACACTTGATCATTGGGTCTACAATTTTCAGGGATATCATTATAAACCTTTCCGAATCTGATGTTAAAATTAGGAACTAGTTCTTCATTCAAAATCATAATTTGTAACAACTTAGTAAATGCATCATGTGCACTTACTCTTTCACCGAATTGCAACATGAAGGCTGAATGCAACTCACTCCAAGAGGATATCAAACATGCTGGTAAAAAAGAAAACCACTCACGAGCATCATCCCTTAAATTTTGAATAAACAATTTCATATGAACATCTTCATGTACAATCTCAAAATCATCCATCAAATCAACAAACAACTGAATATGTTGACTTGTTTAATCATATTGTTTCCCACAAAATATTGGCAATTTGTCTCTAATGCCATTAGGAATAACATTGGGAAAACCATGTATGCCATCAAAAAATGGCATGTACCTTCTATTAGAGATAGATCTATTGATACTATTGATGGGCTTCCTATTAGGTGAATTGAAATCTTCCATTCTTCACAGATTTAAGAATTCATTCAGCAGAATGAAAATCAGATTTCTATCTTGTAGCAGATATATAATCTCTCCACTAACTTTTACAATAGCATACTTCAATACTTCACATCAAACATGCTGAAACCTTTTCTTACTGAAGTGTGCAACCAAACTCAAAACTTCTCCTACTTTGTGCTGAAACCACTTAATAGAGAAAAACCATTTGTATAACTTTCTTTCATGAAAATATGAAGATTACCTGGACCAAAATTGCAATGGCTGCTCCTTTTTCTTTCTTAACTTGAAATAAAGAAGATCTAAAGCATCTTTCACAGCTCCATCAAGTTCTTTTCTCACAGAGTCGCCACCTCCTTGCAGAGGAAAATGTTTTACTTATCCTTGGATTTCTTTCCAGCCACTACAAAACTTCATTAGGATCTTCAAAGGCTGTCTATCAGAATTGCAAATTCCTCATATTTTCTTTCTAAGCATGCACTGATCAAATAGAAAACTCAGATTTGCCACTCACACTCAGTGAGAATTTTATAACAATTTTTTGAATCTGACTCTATACAAACAACCAGACTCTGGGATGATTCAACAAAGCAAGGAAACAACAATCTTAAACTTGTTGTCCTTTATTCTAGTCACAACTGATAATCACAAATCACACTGCCACTCAACAACCAGGATTCTCCAAATTTAAAATAGAGTCACCACCCATAACATGTATGGGATTAGGATTCACAATCTGGTCCAGAAATGGACAATGAACAATTAGTCATTACGGACTTTACAAACATCCATTTCTCCCCAGTAGAGTTGACATTTTTTTAGTGCAACTCAGATGGGAAAATCCACTTGAAATCTAATTTATTTTAAACACACCAGAGATTTACTGATTTCTTTAACAAGATTTTTTCATTTCTATCCCAAGCGAAGTCGTCATTTTGTTAGCTATTTTTCTTGTATCCTTTAGTTCTAAAAGAGAATATGTAAACTAAACTTGGGGATCTTAGTCCAACTCACATGAATCTGCTTCTTCATACAAATTCAGGGGCAAGAAAAGGCTAATTGATGAGGATTTAGTCCTCCTTCTGCTTCGAGTTCCACACACTCAGGCGGGTGCACCTAAAACATACTAAATCTGCATACATAAACACTTTCTCAGTCAAACCTTTTATGCAGATATGAAAATCAGTGGATAGTTCTTAAACTTATAAGATATGGGAGTTCAACTCAACCAATCTTATGCAGGATCCCACCTACATGATCTGCTAAGAACTAGGAAAATGGCCAATGCGATAATAAGGATATTCACCCTTCTTCTCTTCGAACCCAGAGGCTCAGGCAGGCTAACCTATCAGATTCAATTCTACAAGGAATCACCAAACATATTTGCACTATTTAATGCAACCTGTACACAATTCTACTCTTGAATAGGAAAGGGAAAATGGTTTGAATTTAATGATTTGATGATGAAACTGCATAACCAGCAGAGGACCAGTGCCTTATCTATTGGCCAATAGAGTCAAACAAATATGCATTCCCAGAAAACCCCGACTTCAAACTCAAAGAACCCGAATGAAATGCCTTACAATCCATTCTTATCATTTCAATATCTGGACATCAAATTTATGTTTTGTTCCTAAACTCTCATAAATTGCATTCAAGAATTAATCTCTCCTTGAAAGAAACTCGTAAAAACAAATCCACAGCTACCTTGTAACTGGTACATTAACATGCCTTACAAATTAATGCACAAGAATTAACACCAAGCACACAAAGACGTCAAACAGATATTTGAATAGGGATTCCATCATTCTTTATTGAAATTCATCTGGGACTGAACATTGCAAGACCATGAACACAAAGAAATAAAAATCAAAATCCTGGAAGCTGCCCAGCAGAATAATTTTCACTATCCCTAGTTATAATGGAGAAAAAACCAGATATACGAGAAAGAAAAAACAAAATTCATCACCGACAGCTGTCTGCTTCCCAAAAAATATCTGCAACCACTCAAACTGAAACTGTGAAAATCTGATTTGATTTTCCTTCAATTGGTCTACAAAATCATCTTCTTCATTCCGAGACCTTTTCAGCAACATATAATACTCTATGGTTTGGTCAAGATTTGCCCTCTGAAACTTTAATTCAAGCTTGCTTTCCTGTGCAAATTTTTAGTTTTGAAGTTTGAAATATTTGCATTTGAAATTAATTATTTTTGAATAGTTTGAACTATTGAAATGAGACAAATTTATCTTAAAATATTCCCCTTTTTCTAGATTTTGTCTCATTGTGAAACTTTTCACCAAGGCTTAATGGCTTAGTGGTTAGATGGTGATCATCTTTCCATTAAGCCATTAAGCGAGCCCTTAGATATTGTTGAAGTTGCTCACTTTTTAACCCTTTCCCTTTTGTGATGGATTTAACCAAATATTTCAATTAATTCATTATTTTCTCAGAATGCACCAGAACGCGACACTTGTCGCAAGGGTTTAATGGCTTAATGGTTAGATAGTGTGCATTTTTCCATTAAGCCATTAAGCCTACCTTTGGATCTTGTGGAAGATGCTCACTGGTTAACCCACTTTTTGAAAGAATTTCAAAATAAAAAATATATGAAATTTATACATCTCACCAGAATGTGCCAAGTGTCACCCTCTAATTGGTTCGCAGGTCCACTTGGTGCCACATGTCAATTTCTAATTGGTGCCTCTGAATTGCATTTGACTTGTGCCACTTGGCGCCTGCTGGGTGCCACATGGTCTCCTCTAATTCGCTAACTAATCCACTGGGCACCACTTGTCTGCCATGTCATCACTGCGGGTCCCACGAAAATTTGGGTATCATTCCAAGGCAACAATTTTTTAGAAAAGCACCAGCACCTACGTGCTTGAGCATAGCCTCTCCTTTCTTCTTCAAATATCATACTATGGCTTTTTGCTTATAAAGTCTTCAAAATCCCATTGAGGGATACATGTGGGATATTGGGTTTTAAGTGTTTTAAAGCATTTGCTATGTCATTGTGCCAAAATATGGGGGTCCCACTGGCGGACTGAGCCCTCCAGCCATGGGGCCCGTAGAGAGGCCTTGCCTTCTTCATTTACAATGTAAATGACCACTGGATTATAAGAACTTTTCATATTTGTAACACTCATCACATGTGGGATAAACGGTTTCCACCTTTCTCAAGATTTTTTTTTAAATCTATGTCGATGTTGCATGGATTCCTCCTTCATCAACAAAGCATCTCCGTCAGTGCTAACTTCCTTTTAATTAATGTTTGGCATGGGCTCACTGTTGGCAAAGGTTGTGAGATCTAGCTTTACACCTTCCAATTGCATTGCTTGTAAATCTCTAACTTCACACTGGCTGCTTGTGTTCCCATTTTGGTACAGGCAGGGAGGACTACTAGCAAAGGTTGTTGAATTTGGTTTGTACCTATGATGCATTCTTCTTGAAGGCTACTTCCACGCGCTGCCTCTTACATACCCTCAGTGTGAGATTTCCATGCTTTCCCTTATAACACAATCTGCCCCTATCATTGTAAATTCGTAGGCTCTTTAAATCACATTTGCAAGACACTTTACATTGTATTGGCTTTAAACTATTTTGGAAAGCTCCACACAGTGCAACATGTCTATTATTTACACCAATGTACCCTCCTTTCAACTCCTCCTACTCCACTAGCTGCATTGGGTTTTCTTAGATTGGCACTAGCAATCATAACATTAGGAATTGTAATTATAATAGTTTCAAAACTTCTCATACTGGTAAAGGTTGATGTAGCTAACTTTACACCAGCCAATTACGTTGCTTGAAGTTTCTACAACCCTTCAACAAATCTATTTTGTACATATCCTACAATCATTGCATGCCATGAGATGGCATCTCCTTGAGGCATCCTGTCAAATAGTTCACACCTTGTCTTGTACTTCCATGTTTTGCATTTCTAGGAAGGTTGTTGGCGAAGGTTGTTGAATTTCATTTTATAGCTGCCAATTGCATTTTAAATGAATTTCTAAAAACCCTCCCTTCTCTCCACTATCAGCGTGGCCTCTTCATTGTGTGGGATCTCTATTTTATATGCTGGCTTTCACTCAGCTCTTCTATTTCCTTCATGTGTTGTTTCTCACTCAGCTCTTATTGCATGTGAGACATTTGTCAGTTGTTAATTAGTTTGAATTCAATGATATTGGACATTCACTGAAAGGTATACTATCATTTTTCATTGATTTTTCTTGTTTCTCAAGATCGTCACTAATGTCTCTCTCTTATTGCTGCTGCTCTATTTTTGTTTTGTGTTGTTCTGACTTCTCTTCACTTCCATTATCTCCTTCTTTCAGTTCTTTTGACATCAACACTTCATTGTCTATGAAATTGCATTTCTCGAGAACTTTTGTTTTGGAGTCAACCTCACAGAATGAAGACTGTCCTGGTTGCTTGGGCAATACTGAATTTGGGAAACTTTCTACTATTCTACTGCAACTTCTTACCATACTCTTGCAATCTAGAGTCACCAAAATTTTCACATTTCTTGTTACTATCATTAAATTCTGATAAATCTTCAAAACATATTAATCCTTGTGACAATTTCTTGGCATGTTTTCTTCTAGCAAGATGTGACTCAAAATCTTTCTGAGACTTGAATACCTTATTGCATGTGAGAAATTCCTTAGTACTTAATTGGTTTGATTTCAATGAGGGGTGTTCCAAAAAATGTACCAGGTGTTCTAACCTTTTACACATCCTAGCTTGTGCCAACAATATGCTATCATAAGCATGCATTCCAAACACACTCAGAGAGGCATCCATTATGTGAGTTGTTCATAACCTTTTCCACCTTTTTTTTTAAAAATCACTATGTTGTTCTGAATTTGGACTGTAGCATCACAAACTAATCACCCCTTGAAGTGAACTCATACCATCTATTGCAAGCATAATTGAAACTAAAATAGAGGATAGCCAATGCTCAACATTCCAATGTCTTTAGCTTTAAAGAAGAGATTAAGACCAGCATCTGAATTCATATGAACTATGAAAACTTGTGCCTCTACTAAAACAAATTTCATCTTTGCAAAATCACACTTGATCATCCATACAACCTGGATGATGAGGCATCGAACTGGCAGGCTTTAAATAAGTCGTTATAATTCTGCAAAACTTAAGTCATTAATGGCATTTGGCCTCTGAGGCTTGCTTTAAAAACTGACAAAATCTAACGATAGGGACATGGCGATGGGCATACACATTCCATGATTGACATTCTTCCATATTGCAAAGTGGCAGCTGACGAAACCGAATAGGTGAAAATATATTAATCACGCAAGTCGCCTCTTTATATCAATTATACAAATTACCATGTCCAACAACAATGAACTGCATTTGGTTTCAACTTTGAAAACAAGTCAAATGATCTCCTAGGAATTCAAGCCTCTGGATACTGGAAGTATGTGATATGGAGAATACAGATCCAGAAGGGCGCCTCTTGAAAATTATTCGGGCACATTTGGCAACCCCTCAAAAGTTCTAACCTTTTACACATCCTAGCTTGTGCCAACAATATGCTATCATAAGCATGCATTCCAAACACACTCAGAGAGGCATCCATTATGTGAGTTGTGCGTAACCTTTTCCACCCTTTTTTTTTAAAACTCACTATGTTGTTCTGAATTTGGACTGTAGCATCGCAGACTAATCACCCCTTGAAGTGAACTCATACCATTTGTTGCAATCATAATTGAATCTAAAACAGAGGATAGCCAATGCTCAACATTCCAATGTCTTTAGCTTTAAAGAAGATATTAAGACTAGCATCTAAATTCATATGAACTATGAAAACCCATGCCTCTACTAAAACAAATTTCATCTTTGAAAATTCACACTTGATCATCCATACAACTTGGACGATGAGGCATCGAACTGGCGGGCTTTAAATAACTCGTTACAATTCTACAAAACTTAACTCATTAATGGCATCTGGCCTCTAAGGCTTGCTTTAAAAACTGACAAAATCTAACAATAGGGACATGGCGATGGGCATACACATTCCATGATTGACATTCTTCCATACTACAAAGTGGTAGCTGATGAAACCAAATAGGTAAAAAGATTTTAATAGCCCAAGTCACCTCTTTATATCAATTCTACAAATTAACCTGTCCAACAACAATGAACTGCATTTGGTTTTGACTTTGAAAACAAGTCAAATGATCACCTGGGAATTTAAGCCTCTGGATAATGGAAGTATGTGATATGGAGAATACAGATCTAGAAGGGTGCCTCTTGAAAATTATCTAGGCACATTTGGCAACCCCTCAAAATTTCTAACCTTTTACACATCCTAGCTTGTGCCAACAATATGCTATCATAAGCATGCATTCCAAACACACTCAGAGAGGAATCCATTATGTGAATTTTTTGTAACCTTTTCCACATTTTTTTTTTAAAACTCACCATGTTGTTCTGAATTTGGACTGTAGCATCGCAGACTAATCACCCCTTGAAGTGAGCTCATACCATCTGTTGCAAGCATAATTGAATCTAAAACAGAGGATAGCCAATGCTCAACATTCCAATGTCTTTAGCTTTAAAGAAGAGATTAAGACTATCATCTGAATTGATATGAACTATGAAAACCAATGCCTCTACTAAAGCAAATTTCATCTTTGCAAAATCACACTTGATCAACCATACAAACTGGATGATGAGGCATCGAACTGGTAGGCTTTAAATAACTTGTTACAATTCTGCAAAACTTAACTCATTAATGGCATCTGGCCTCTGCGGATTGCTTTAAAAACTGACAAAATCTAACAACAGGGACATGGCGATGGGCATACACATTCCATGATTGACATTCTTCCATACTGTACTAGACTAGAATTGCAATGGCTGCTCCTTTTTCTTTCTTGACTTGAAATAAAGCAGATCTAGAGCATCTTTCACAGCTCCATCAAGTTCTTTTCTCACAGAGTCGCCACCTCCTTAAAGAGGAAAACGTTTTACTTATCCTTGGATTTCTTTCCAGCCACCACAAAACTTCATTAGGATCTTCAAAGGCTGTCTACCAGAATTGTAAATTCCTCATATTTTCTTTCTAAGCATGCACTGATCAAATAGAAAACTCAAAGTCACCACTCACACTCAGTGAGAATTTTATAACAATTTTTTGAATCTGACTCTATACAAACAACCAAACTCTGGGATTATTCAGCAAAGGAAGGAAACAACAATCTTAAACTTGCTGTCCTTTATTATAGTCACAACTGATAATCAAAAATTACACTGGCACTCAACAACCAGGATTCTCCAAATTTAAAACAGAGTCGCCACCCATAACATGTATGGGATTAGGATTCACAATCTGGTCCAGAAATGGACAATGAACAATTAGTCATTACAGAATTTACAAACATCCATTTCTCCCCAGTAGAGTCACCATTTTGTTAGTGCAACTCATATGGGCAAATCCACTTGAAATCTGATTTATTTTAAACACGCCAGAGTTTTACTTATTTCTTTAACAAGATTTTTTCATTTCTATCCCAAGCAAAGTTGCCATTTTGTTAGCTCTTTTTCTTGTATCCTTCAGTTCTAAAAGAGAATATGCAAACTAGACTTGGGGATCTTAGTCCAACTCACATGAATCTGCTTCTTCATACAAATTGAGGGGCAAGAAAAGGCTAATTGA
>MU226774.1:190539-210159 GCA_018584345.1 Thuja plicata | reverse complement strand
TTTCATTGCCAGATCATCTGTATTGGCGAAGTTATTAAGGATTTACTGTTGAGATTTTAGGGTGCAAAACCTTTGAGCTCAATTTTCAGGACCTTAGAGGCTCTGGATCGAGGTCGAACCCCCGGCTAACTGGTGCTTCGTGAATCAGGCACTGTAGATCGCGATCTCCCATTTCTGAAAAGTGGTTATAATAGCCAAACGGCGCTACGGTTCAAAAGTTATGGCTTTCGAAAGTTGGGCTACCTTTATCTCATATTTTGTAAATATTTAAAGCCGACCTTTTTGTAATAAAAGTGAAAAATAATTAAATGCTAAAGGTAGTCGGCCTTAATGGCTAGATTTCTAGAACCTTCTCGGGCGGTGGAAATTGCCTATATAAAGAAGGCCGGTAGTGTTGTCTAGGGTAGTTCTGGGTGGATCTGAGTAATAATTCGAGGCTTTGTCCTACAGAACATTGTAAGGGGAATGCCCATGTGGCTTTGCATATTGTAATTATGAAAGTTTGTAATTCCACATTTGTGGAGATAATAAGAAGCCCATTTTCTGTTCTTGCAAATTGTTGTTTCTCTGTTTCTGTTATGTGTTTGTGGCATTAAAGGGGGCACCCTTCATCAAACATATGCCCATTATGAGAGTGAACAAGCATTCCTACTTGCAAAGAATAAAGTTTCCATGACAATTGATGAGATTGCTACATCAATCACCAAAATATGTAGCATATCACATGCTAAGGTTAGACAATGGATAACCTTATCTCTCAAGGATTAGAATAAGATAGAAGAAGCCATCATTCAAGAAATGATTACATTCAAATATGTACCATTATATTTTGATAAGATGATTCCACAAGAACTTCAAGTAGGTTGTCAGGAAGGTGGGCATATGTAATGAATAGTGAAAGAAAAATAAGGGAAAGATCCCGTATTTTAATTATGTCACCCGAGTTAAAGATGGAAGAAATTGATGAAATGATGAAGAAGAATTTAAAGAAGTTCTTAGAAAAATTGAGAGCCTACAAAGTACTATAGG
The DNA here is from genome assembly GCA_018584345.1 of Thuja plicata. Lineage (NCBI taxonomy): Eukaryota > Viridiplantae > Streptophyta > Pinopsida > Cupressales > Cupressaceae > Thuja > Thuja plicata. The sequence goes on along the minus strand of MU226774.1, from coordinate 209,130 downwards.
GAATGTTAATAGAGCTTGACAAAGAAAGTGATGATACTTGGACATGAATACTCAATCTACCTAAGGAGGATACAAGCCCTAAAAAAGTATTAGCACTTAACGAGAAGCCTCACAATGAAGAGAAAGAGGAAACAACAATCCCTAAACACATCTTAAAAAATTACACTAAGGATGTCAATCTAGTTGATCTGACAACATAGGAAAATAAGATCATGGCTAACATACCACAAATTTTACAATCATTAGGGGATACAAAATATGAAACAATCAAGGACACAACTATCATAGATATCACTGGAAGTGATCCTGTTGATTAGGTAAAGACAGATGAAGATGTCAGTGTTACCACCAAGCAAACCAAGGATCAGGACACAACAACGGATGTTGCACAAATTAATACACCAGGACAAATGTCATTATTGATACAAGCTATCAATATCATATTAGAAAAGGAGAAGTCACCTGACTATGATACATGCATACCTGAGGATAAGCGTGATGAGGAGAAGAAAATTAAATATGATGAACCAAAATTTAAAAGTGAACAAGAAAAACAAGGTGATGCCAAGGGTAATGAGGAAGAGAAAGTTGTAGAAAAAGATAAGGTTGATGTAGAGACGTCTACAACCAACCAAAAGGTAGACACCAAGCAACAAGATAAAGGCACAACACCTCCAAAGCCTTTGCCAAGTACATCAAACCAAGCAAAGGAAATTTCTATGTTACTGTATATAAGTGCTTCCATGACTTGTTCAAAGAAGAAGAAGAAGAAAAAGAATAAAAATCCAATCACCTTGGATGAGATAATATAAATACCTACTTGTGATCCTAGGACATTGGATCCAGAGTAACTTATAAATTATGCAAAACTTTGTAAAAGGAAATCTATACAAGATAAGCTCAAAAAGGAGTACAAGGAAACATAGGTACAAGAAACTGCAAAATAAATACTATTTTAGATTGTACCTGATACTGAAATTGATCAAAATGCTCCTATACTTGATCAATTAGCAGTTCTTACTGATGTCATCACATCACAGAATGTAGATGCAGAAAAGGAAATAGAAGAACATGGAGAGAAGAAGTACCAATATAAATTGACTAAGAAAATAAGCCAAGAAGTGGCAAAGAACAAGGTAAAGCTACCTGAACTGGTCAATACATTCAAACCAATTATTTCAAAAGTTATAACCTTAGTTCAAAAGTTATGCACCATAGAGAAATTCACTAAGGAGAGTAGTGAAAATATTGCAAAGATAGATGCAACTCTTAATGCTAATGAACAAGGTCCCAAAACCAATGAAAATGCATACATGGTGCATTATGAAAATATTATGAAAGGAAAAAGGTTGACACTTGAGATTCAAGAGGCTGAATCCAAATTAAGAGATGAGGTAACTGAGCTCCAGGCTCTACTACTACCAAATCTCACATTACTACAAAAACATATGACGTCGGAAAGAACATTTATTGCCACCCCAGAAATGTATTTTATAGAGAGCATATATGATATGCATGCCAAAATCACCTTGGAAATAATGACCCTTGAGAAACTAAAAGAACAATAGGAGAAGCAAATGGAGGACATTCAAAAATCCCATTCCCACATTTTTGACAAATTGTAAGTATTACACTTTTGTCATTATTATAAAAAGGGGAATTGATATAATTAAAGGGGAAATGATTTGATGTAATAAGGTGAAAGGGGGAATGATATAAAATAGGAAATATATGTAAAAATGAAAGTATATATACATGTACATATACTATACTGAGGCATACACATAGTGGGAGTCATATGGACAAGGTAAATGCATGGTGTATATACTAAACATTTTAGTTTTGCACATATTAGTTTTTTGATACTAATGTCAAAGGGGGATATTGATGATCATATTTTTCCATTGGTATACAAAGGAGTTTTTTTTTGAACCATTGGTAACATGATCACCAAAAGACAGGTTATAGTGCAACCCGACACAATAGTTCACAGAGGTCACCAAAAATGTTAAGTGCACTATCACCGACAAATAGTTTACAATGTAAACTAACAAAAGAGTTTACAGTGTAAACTGATAGAAAGTATACAGAGCAACCCAAGAAGCATAATTTCTACAAAGACATCACCGAGAAAAGACTATAGAGCAACCCGAGCACTAGTCTATCGAGAGACAACTTTAATTATGAGAAATGTGGATCTAAGTTACAAGTCAGATAAAACACTTGATTTTTATAATTAGCTTTAAATCTTATCTTTAAAACTATTTCTTGATGGACAAGTAAAGCATATGTAATTGTTTTAATTAGTCTAACTGGTTGAAAACATGCAAACTAGGAGATAAAGGTCAAGTTCTAAACCTTTAATCATAGACTTATCATTGTAAACCGTGAAACTTATTTAGGTCAACTCATTGTATAAATAGATGTAAAAATCAATCATACATTGATGGATATAGCCGCAGCAGACATCTATGGATCATATAGAGATTTTTATGCAAAAGGACAACAAAAGATGAAATCAGTTATCAAGAAAAAGATTCAAGGCTACCGAGAAGAACAGAGGTATTAATCAATTACTATAGGTGATACACATACATTGTGAACTTAAAGTATTTGTATTCAGCAATTCAGGATTACATATCATCAGGTCAACAAGTATTTTTGACTGCATTCTAACAAGTGTAGCAAATAGAACAAATCCTTTAAGAAGGTGGATTCAACAATCCTTATGTAAATATCTTAACTAAGTGCACAATAGATAGTGTTACTAAATCTCTTAACCGAGTAGACATAACCAGTCTAAAATGTTACTCCTAACAGGGTAAGATCATCAGAAGTGATCAAACTTGTAGCCTTAACTGGCACCTTCCATTCTACAGATAGTAAAGCTTTGTGGGTTTCATCCCCACCGCAAGTTTTACCTTCTAAAAAGGGTTTTCTATGTTACCAATTATTGTGTCATGTGTACTTACATTTCATGAATGTTTCTATGAATGTTTACATACAAATTAAGTTGATGATTTGATATTACATGCATAAAGATAAGAATATCATCTATGGTCAGTAATGCAAGGAATTGATTACTAAAGGATTAAAGGTTAATTGATAAAATGTTTTAAGGGTACTGATTCACCCCTCCCCTCTTAGTACACACCATTCCATTATTCAAATAATAAATTTCACCCTATGAAAAATTCCATTTCACATGGAACCTTTGCTTTAGTTGAATGAAAATATCTACCTAAGCCTCTAGTTATATGACTTCCCTAATCACTTCTTTTTGTTTTAATTATCAACCTTGTGGACTATTTTTATTTGATACATATGCACACTTCACAAAGACATTCACACAAAACACACCCATCCTGAGAATCTACAGACTGAAGGTGGTCATTCGACCATTATACTTTCTATTTTTGGTAGTGTAACACCTCATTTGCCAGGACACTAACATTGAGAATCATCTAAGTTTCTTAAAACCTTCCTTTTACTCTATTTCTTAGTTTTTTGATCATTCAAATTAATTCTTCCTCAATTACATAAGCTTCTTGATAATCTTAGACAATTTTTGAAGCTCTTTGAGCATCCCAAATTATTTCTCTACCATCTCCATTTTATACCAACACATTCTTTCCTTCACTTTAGTAAGAACTAACTTTATGGCTTCGAAGATGAGCTTTCTTACATTTTGAATTCACCTATTATCTTGAATCTATTATTATTTTTTATTAAATTTTCAATCATATCTAGATCTTGGTTGTCCATGGAGGTGGGAGCACAAAAACATGGGTCTAATTTTGGTAGAACTCTAAATCAAGTAGCCACAACATTTTTCTTTTCATTGTTTGTGCAATTTTAAAGAGTAGATTGGAGTGGTGTATTGAGACTCTTCATCAAAGGTTGTTAAATTTACTTCCCTTACTTTACCTCTAACATTTTATATTTTAGCTTGTCTTTTCTCTTTGATATATGTATCTAGATTAGTTTATATTATGTTCAGTTGTTTCATTTCCTTTCAAATTTTTAGTACAAATTTATACATTATATTCCTACAAGGTGTACACATGACACACTTTCATCATTTATCTATGTTATAGTCCTTGACTCACACAAGTGTCTCAGACAGAGAGCACATAGAGCCTATCTATTGGTCTTAGCAGTTTTCTCTTTCTCTTATTTTAGTTTAAATATCTTTATCATGGTATGTGTAGGATCATGGTATACCAAGCTATGGCCTTAAGTGGCAATGAAAATTCAAAAAATCAGGGTTAGTCAACTTGACGTAAAAAAGTTGAACATCATATCAACCTTATGTGAAAAAGTTGTAAGAACAAAATCTGTAGGAAATTGAATGTAGTTTCTAAACTACTAGCCCTTGTCTAGAAAAAAATTAATCTAATTGTTCAATATTTTAGATTTCAATGCAGTAGTACAATTTTTTTTGGAAAAATATAAAAAGTACATGTATGTCTGACCACCTTAATCACAATCAAATGATGATATATTTTCACAAGATTCTAAATATAAGTAGTAGACTCATGCCCGGATGTGACGCATATTTTTGTATAATTTTTTATGAAATAAATAATTAATTATGAATTTTTTTCTACAACTTATTCAAACTAAAAAATTCTCATGTCTAACCACCTTAACTAATTCTAAACTTTACAAAATGGCAAACTTTTTTTTTTCTTATAGTAGGTGAAGCATAGAATGTGATGCATTTTTGGGATTTCAAAAAGGTTAAACCATTTGAAATTTATGGTTGTTTTTCAATCAGTCTATCAATCAAGACTTTGGATATAACTCAACTAGAAGATAAGTAATAATTACTTACTGAATTCAAATTCTGAGAGAAATTATATTGATGGATAGCTGATAACGTCTTTAAGAAACCCTTTTTGTTTCATCAATTTAGGGTGAAAAAGGTTGTCAGCTACATTGTCTAAGTCTGTAGATCAAAGGAAATATGGTAAACACGTCATTTGGGTTGACCATCCATGTTTGGAATTGAAAAGACAAAACCCAAAGCAACTACTAATCCTAATCATATATCCGATATTATCATATATCCCATATCTCCTGCCCAAATTTGGATTCAAGCTTTTCATTTTCATCCTATTTTGAATGTTTATTTTACTTTATGTATTACTATTATATTTAAACAATATTAATATTATATTAATATTATCTCTCTCTTTAGAGTTCCTACATAGAGAGAGATAAATATATAATATTAATATTAATATGATATTAATATTAATATAATAATAATATAAATATAAATATAATATTAATATTAATATTAATATAATATTAATATTGTTTAAATATAATAGTAATACATAAAGTAAAATAAACATTCAAAATAGGATGAATTGAAAAGCTTGAATCCAAATATGGGCGGGAGATATCAGACATCCGATAATATCAGATATCCAATATTATCAGATATCCAATATGCTCCACTGTTATCCAAAAGCAAAACTTGATTCTCTGGGTCCCTGTCCAAGAAGCACATTTTTGAAGAGAATTTCACAGGAAATCAGTTGTGAAAGACAAAATACACTTTTTTGATCCTTTTTGTTGGAATCTCTATATTATCAAAGGTTGCATCACCTTTTTGGTCTCACCATGGGGAGTAGTAGTCATTGAAAGCATAAACCGAAGATGAACCTCCCAAATCATGAAGATATTGAAGTGTATAGAGAAATGGATAGGGTTGCCCATCATAATAAGAGACAAGGTATGTTAAATTTTAATAAAGATGTGGGCATAGGCCCACCCTTAAATGCGGTTTCAAGTGAAGAAGAACATGAATTTGAAATGATTTATGACAATAATATTGAAAATGAGACTGTAGGGATTGAAGATAAAAATGTGGGTTTTGAAAATGAACATGTAGATGTGGACAATGTAAGTGTGGACATTGACAATGACAATCCACTACTCGAATATGAAGGAATTGACAATGATAATGGTGCACAAGAACCAAATCAGTGTTACACATCTCCAAATTATATGAGAAATGAAGTCCCTTGTGAGGAAGAAATACAAAATTCAAATTTAAGACCTTCAAGAACAACAAAATGGTTACTTGAAATTGATGAGAACATAACAAGAAATTTTGATGGCAAGCGATCAGAAAGAACCGTTCGGTTGTGGCTTGGAAAACTTTTTGATCAATTTTTTAGCCACAAGATATTGGTCGAACAATGTCAATTATTTGTGCAGTTGTTAAAGATGTAGAAGATGAGACCTATTCTAGCCAAATTGAAGATGAGTGTGAACAAGAAAAAGGAGAGGAATGCTATTATTGTGAGAAATATTTTTAATGCTCTCAATTCCATTGGGAAGACTACCAAGGAAAAAGACAAGAGAGCCGCTAGGAGGGTTATTATAACCTCCTTAGTAGGTCATCATTTGAGAAAGGCTCATTTGATGAGACAAACTTGTGTTGACTTGAACCCAAATCATAAAACTTTGGATAGAGCACTTGCAAGAAGAGAAAGACTTGATGATCCTGATCAAAATGATACATGGGATTATGGTGGGATACTTCCACGTTGTGATAAGAAGCTTACCGATGATGTGAAGGATCAAATTCAACTATTTTGGCAATCTAACTCAAGAGTGCCACCAAATGTGAAGGATGTCTTGAAGTTGAGTATTGGGATTCGAGACCCCACCTCGTATCCAAAAAATTATTTGGAGGTCAGTCAAACAATGTTGTTCAAAAAATTTTGTGAGACACATCCAACATTGCAAATATCAAAAAGAGCTTTTGAAGAATTGAAGCCATTTTTTTGTGTGCCTCTTAAGATTCAAAATACCTGTTGTTGCAAATATCATGTGGATTTTTCAATGCATCATGAATTGTTATGATCCATTCATTTTACTTTGCATACTAGTGAAATGTAGGAGTATGGTGCAAGTACTCTTCCAAAATCATCAAGAGACTTGCTAGATCATTTTTTTTGTCCTAGAGATGATGTATGTTTCTTTTATATAGACAAGATTGCTTAAATGAAAAGTACTCAGAGTGTAGTGGGCTAGTAAAGTTTGTTTCATGTTTTCATGAGGGCTGAAAACTTGATTTTGGAAAGACAATTGTCCAAAAAAAGGTATATGAAACCATTAAATATACATTGAAAAGTGGAGGTGAAAGCTCTAGATGTGATTTGGTTACAAAAGAATGCAGTGTAGCTGATTTTATTTCAGATTTCATCAAGAATCATTTTTACAAGTATGCAAGGCATAGTCACAGGTCTTAGTGGTTGGATCAACAATTCAAGATTTGTAAGGACACTTTCCCGATTGGAACTATTATATCAGTCCTTGACTTTGCACAGAACTATACATTACAGCCCCAAAATGAGTTGCAAGCTCAATATTACAATTCTATTCAGGTTGCTATTTTTGTGCACATAACATATAAACATTCCCCTTATAGTACATAAGATTACTGAAAGATAATCTGAGAATACCATTTTTATATGAGCGATGATAGATCTCACTCTCACGAGTATGTCCAATATTGATTTGAGAACTGTTTTGAGTGGGTGTGGGAAAATGATATTTCTATGGATAGACATCTCATTTGGTTAGATAATTGCACAGGTCAATTCAAAAATGCTCGTATATTTTATTGGTTATGTAGAATGCATGTAGAGATAGGTGTACCTCATATTTGGAGTTTTTTCTAGGCTAGTCATGAAAAAGGGGAGCATGATGGAGTAGGTGCATGTGTAAAGAGACCTCTAGTTATGGATAAATTGAGGATTTTAGGTGCAAAACTCCTTGATGCTCATTCTATTATTGATTGGTGTACTTCACCATTGTCATAGGGGGGGCTCTTGATTCAGTGGTGCACAGATTATTTTGGTTGGTTGAGTTGGGCAAAATTGGAGATAGGTTAGATTGTCAAACCATGAAAGATTTTTTAAAAATGCATTCATTTCCAAGCTCAGATGCTAGTACATGGACCATTTGGACATGAAAGTTGGCTTGTTTTTGTTCGAGGTGTCTTCTGTGTGATTGGGATCAATGTGAGTAAAGTGAGTGGGTCAATACGTGCGTTCCAAATTATGTAACTCCTTTATTTGTCACACTATCTATAATAAATGATGACATGGATTGTTCACTTGACTACAATCATCTTTCAGATCTTTTATAGCCAGGACATGTTTTTGCATTGGTTGCACCACAAGGGAATGATGAGAGATTAGATTACTAGTTAGTATGTTGTGTACAAGCAAAGCTGGTGCAGAAGCACACATAGGCTAACCTCCATAGTTAGTATGTTTTGGCTTGTACTTGACATTGGCCAAGTCAAGATAGCTAGGTTTTCTTTAGACCTTAGAAGGTCATTGCAATGTGGGCTAGGTGAGTTAGTCATTAGGACTAAGGTCACCAAATTAGCCATTGTTAGTAGTTTTTAAATTCTTAGTGTTAAGAGTTTGAGTTGGAGTATTGAATGTGTCTTAAACACATTAATGATGTCATAGAGATGGAATATGGTCATAAATGGTCTTGGATCCTCGAAATGAAGAGGTTATAGGTCCTAAACCTCAAGGAGGAGGCATAATGGCAAAGATGCCAAAAGTTGCTAAAATGTTGCTATGACAACATTTGCAATTATTGTAAATGTTGCATGCAACTCGGTTATCTTTGGAACCCCTTATGAATAGGAAGTGGGAATCAACCAAAAGTCCTTAGAAAGATGGATATGGCATATAATTTTACCCAAGAGTCAAATCTGGAGAGCATTCATACATTGTAACAAGATTGGAATGGTGAAATAGCTCTGCAACTCTGTGTATTCAGGAATCCCAAACATTTTGTTATGACAGTCATATGTAATGGATTGAAAGACTGAAAATAATTGTCTTTTTGTGTTCCTATGATAGTTTGAATCATATTTCATTCATTAAGCTAGTTTTTTAGAGGCAGTGTAAGGTCTTAGATAAAAAATTTATGTTTTGTGCATTCACTGGTCCTGTCCTGACTAGTCAGTCGATTCATGGCTCCCCCATGAAATCTAACAATGGGATATTCCTAAGGATAGATGGAAATGTTAGGGGAGTCAATGGTCTATATATATGTAGAGTTAGGAGTTAGGGAAAGTTGATTTTCTATTTTTAGTTCCAAGCCCTAGGCGAGCATGCATTGTCCTGTTAGTGGTTTCGAGGTGAAACAGTGAGCATTCTTATGTAGGGTAGTGAAGTACTGTACATACTAAGTGCAGTTTCAATTAGGGCATAGTCATGTCTTGACATGCTAGGAGGGTCTATTTGATATCAATCCATTTGGTCAATTCTTGAGCAAGGTTTTTAATGTGTTGCAGACTGTCCTAGAAATTAGGCCTATTAGCCCTATTGATCCTAGTTTGTAGGAACCCTATGTACGGAGGAATTCTGAAACTAAAACCTTCAAAATATCTTGTAAAGTGATAGAGGGTATCTAAATGTGTGAATGGTATCTGAATGTGTGAAGTGGGAAAAAACACACTGTAAAAGGCTACAAGGAATAGGCCTCAATTAGGCTTCCAAGTGATTGAATCCTTGAACCCGGTAAGGACCAAGTTGAAGATCCTAGTAAATGGTTTCAAATGACAAGGAGATGAACATTTCCAAGTTGATAGATGGCCCTATAATGAATCATGAATGTTAGAATGGAATTGGCACTTAGATCCTTCTAGGTTTAGTGGGAAAAGTGAAGATTTGAACTAACTAAAAGGTGTTAGTCTTTCAAAGTGAAGCACATAAGTTGAGAACTCTTAGAGGAGAGTTGGTATTGGAATTAGTTAATGATTTAAGCCAATCAGGACCTGAAGGAGATTAGGTTCCTAGATGAGACAAGCTAAGGTATCTTAGTTGAGGTGCTAGCAAGCCTTTGAACACTCACATCATATTAGTATGAGAGCTTGGTTGAGATCAGGCTTGTGGTGGATGTTTCAGCCTACTGAATTAGTAGGAGAGAATACACCATTTGGATTAGTAGAAGAAAAAGCCATGGTGACTAATGCTGAGTTAGCCAAAAAGGTAGATGAGTAAGAAGAAGACAACAAGTTGTTAAGAGAAAGGTTGTCTCAAATGGAGCAAATCTTGGGAGAAGTCCATGACAAAGATGAGAGGATGAAAGATAAGATAGATCAGAAAGAAGAAGAAGAAGAAGCAAGGGAAAAGGGAGTAGATGTAGAAGATGAAGTTCCAACCCTTGACCCTATCAGTGATCAAGAATATTTCTTGAAGGCATCGAAGGCTTTAAGTGGTAAAGCTTTAGAGGGTGTACAAATTTTTAGTGGACAAATGGATCCAAATTTAGTTGTGGATTGGATTGAAAGCATAGAGAACCATTTCGAATGTGATGGTATCATAGAGGCCCAGAAAGTGAGTGTGGCCAAGTGAAGTTTGAGAGGATAAACTCTTACATGGTATAAGTTTGTTCAAACTAAAAGGGAGAAAGAAGGAAAGAGTCCTATAGTCTCATGGAAAGGCATGGTGACTAAGTTCAAGGAGACTTACTTGCCTGATGATTATGAGGTTTAGTTGCATAGGAGAAGACACAATCTTAGACAAAAAGATTTAGATGTCCAAGCATACACTGAAGAGTTCCAAAAGTTGTGCTTAAGGTCATAAGTGGTGGAGGATGAAAGGATCAAGCTAGCTAGATATTTGAATGGACTCAAGTGGTCTATTCAAGAAGACATGATTCTTGTGAACTTCAAAATGATTCACCAATGTTATAAAATGGCCTTGAAGATAGAGGAGAAAGGAAAAAGAAAGCAAGAGCAAACCTCCAAAGGAAGAGGTAGAGGAAGAAATAATAGAGGAACAAGAGGTGGCTATTGTGGAAGAAGTTTAGAATCAAGGACACAAGGAGAATTCAAGTACACTGAGTAGCAAGAGGGAAGTTCTAGTATAGGTGGTAGAGGAAGGAACTCAAATTTTAGAGGTAGAAATGGTAGACAAGGAAGAGCCAATTACTTTTCCAATATGAAATGTTACCGTTGCAACCAAATGGGATGTAATTCCCCGCCAGGGAACCTAGGAGAACTAACCTAAACTTGACACTGAGTTAACATGATAATATGTTTTTAAATGTTTACAAACAATAATGATAACAATGCGGAAGCAATGCAATGAGATACATGACATACACATAAGAACAACTCATACACATATACCAATCGTTGAGGGTTCCTTGATGTACAATCACTTAAGCAAGATAATCTACAAATAACAACTATGAAGAACTAACACAAAGGATACATCAAATGAATCCAATAATATACATCTCATAACTCACATCCTCTACACATGTCATAGGGTATGTGGTAATCACTCTAATACAAGATCACAACTGATATGATAAGATCAAAACCTCCAAAGATAAACATTCTGAATACAACACAATACATCCTCCAAAGGATGTCAACCAATAAACACATATAGTTACAAATATACAACTCATGAAACTGTACAAGTCTCCAAAAGAATCAGAAGATATTACTGCAACAAGGATCATCCAAGCAAGAAGAAAAACTGTCAGATCTCAATGATAATAAGAATCACTACCACCTGACCACATGGAAGCAAAGGTCCACTCCCACCATGCCAAGGAGATAAAAATAGGCCCACTCACATGGGTATACAACATGGAGACAATCAAAGATAAACAAGCCACCATAAAGAACACATAGGAAGATCCTAGAAGATTTCTGATCACGACAAGAAGACTAAAGAAAACACATAAGGATGGAAAGATCAAGACAACTGGAAAACCAAGATCAAAAAAGGCACATAATTCATAGATAAAGTAACATACATAATATATCCAAAACACTATCACAAACCATATACTGAATCCAAAATACCAAATGTCAAAGACACAACCATAAAAGGCACAACATGACCTATGGAGGAAACTTAGGCTAAATGCTATGGGAGTGTCATCACATGGTCATATACTTGAGTTACCCGGGACTGGTCTCTATGGACCCCAGACCCTCAAGCATCATCTAGTTGAGTTTACCTTGGACTGGTCACTCTAGACCCCAGACTCTCAACATGCTAACTAATCTTGTATTTAATGTAATTCCCAAGTTTTATTATTAAGTTATCACTTATTAATCAACTTACAATAGGTCACCCTGGACTAGCCTCTTTGGGCCCCGGAATCCTATTGCAAGCCACTCCCCTAAGATGTACCTAACTAACCATCCCGTAAGCTCAACGTCAAATACAATCTCATAAAACTCATATACTAGTTCTTACCCATATAGGAACTACTGGTACTCAATTACCCATAACAACATGAGATATAGTCAAAGGTGACATAAGAATAGATGTACCAGGTATAGGGAAGACAATCAAACAGACATAATGCCATAAAAGACAAGCAAGACACCATGTAGAATCACTTTCCAAAACCCTAACAGATAACTAACATGATAAAGTTCATAATAGAAGGAACACCCACATCATTTAAATTACATCTAAATTAAGCATTCATGACATGGTAAAACATAATTCCAGAAGAAGCTAATAAAGATGCATGATATATATAACTCGAACAAGCAACATCATAGTTAACTTAGTTAACTGCTTGATAATAACAAAATTATTAATTTGAAAAAAAAGCTTCCCCTTAAATATTTAAATTAATTACACCAACTCTTACTAGTTCCTCAAAACTAAAAAAAAACCCAAATATAAAAACAAAATTAAAATCTAGATTAAAGCTAGATTTAAAATTAATTCTAAATAAAAAATTAATAATTCAATGCTAAATCAAATAAGATCTAATTAAGTCATATTTAAAAATATTAATTTTAATCAACACAGAGTAAATTTTAAATAAATTAAATAAATTTAACTTTAAATAAAATAAACTAAACCGAAATTAAAAAAAAAACATAAACTAAAATTAATACTAATTTAAATATTAATTAAACATACCTTTTTAAAAAAAAAAACTAGAGTAATAAAAATAAAATAAAATTAAAATTTAATGTATTGGGGGGAGGTCTCGGCCCCACCTCTACCCTCGTAAGCCATGGCAAAAGCCTGCGGACCCATTGTACAGTGGGTACCCTGCGGACCCACTGTACAAGTGGGTACCACAGCTTAAAGCCTGCGGCCCACAGAGTACATGGAACCGTGCAGGGGGGTGCGGTGGCCCCCGCCGCCCACCTCCCCAAAATCATTTATTTATTTTTGTTTATTATATTTTTTTTTTTGCATAAACCAATATAATATATATATTAATATATTATATATATTATATTATATATTAATTTATTTATTATATTTTTTTTCCCTCTGGTGAATTTATTCATTTACCAGGACTGTACTTTTTTTAAAAAAATAGACAACAAGTTTCTTTTTTTATTTTCTTCTCTTTTCTTTACAATATTTGTTTAAGGGTATGTTCTCCATTTTTCAAGAATAATTTTAAGCTAACTTTGCAATAATAGGCCCCTTTTTTTCCTTTTTAATATTTTTTTTTAAATAACCAAGGAGGGGTTTTTCCTTTCTTTTCCTTCATCATGCAAATTGGCAAAAACAAGGAGAATATCTAATTTTAAAAATTAAAAATTTCAAGCAGAATTTTCTTACTTTCCAGCATGCAAATAATTAATTTAACTTGTTTCCTTGTAGATCTGATCAGGGTTTCAACATGCATCCGATGAAGACAAATTTTCTACAATTCAAGGTGAGACAAACACAGATCTGATGGTTTCAAGCTAATTTTCCTATATCAACCAAAATTCCCATTCAAAGAGGAATTTTCCCTAAAAATGAAACCCTAAGGCAATACCAAACATAAATCTTTCATACGAAAATCCTTATACCCAATTGACATTCAACACCCAAAAATGAAACCTCTATACTCACAATCACATATCTAATAAACAAACATGGAGAACAACCCAAATGGGTCCAAGAAGACATTTTTTATCATTTTAATCAACGGAATCACCAAATACACAAACATAGAAGATCAAGCAAAGGATCTTAGTTTTCAGATGCATAGAAGACAGGGATCTAAAAACTAGAATTGAAAAGCTCAAGATCCTACCTTAGTAACAGAAGAGATGATCAAACCCACAAATCCAAGCAAGATGAATTCCAAATCTAAGCAAACCTCCTCAAAATCCCAATCACCTGATTTCTCCTTCTCCTTGATTGAACAACCTTCAAAAAGGCTTCCAATCCAAAGATATAGATAATCCAAGCAATGAGGTTTTCAAAAAGTGAAAACCCTAAAGGGAAAAGAATTTATCTAATTGTTATTTAAGATAATTCCTAAGTTATTTTCAATTTCACTTAAAGCATGCAACAGAAACTCAACTTTATAATTCCAAAGCAAAGTGTTAAATTGAAAGTGCATGAGATAATATTTCAATTAAATAAATCAATTAACCATGCAACTTAAGATGATATTCAATAATTCAACTATGCACAATTAATTACAATTAATTGAATTTAATATTTATTAAATCTCAATTATTTTAATCAAGACTTAATAATTAAATGTAGGAATTTAATTAATATTTAATTATTAAATAGCCATATATTTCTTATATCAATGTTTTAACTTTATTACAGGTGCAATAACTAACATTAATATTTACCATAAAAATTCATTAAATAAATCAAGCTTAAAGCATCATCAAAACACCTGAAACCCATCCAAACAAACAACCAACTAAAACAGGCAATCAACTAAAACAAAACCACAAACACACAAACAGGCTCACGAATCCACGTCACTTGACAGATTCAAACACTAGGGTAGTCAATCAGATTGTTTGTCCATCAATAGGACAAAATAAGGGTTTAGGGTATGGATTTGGACCTGAATACTATCTCCCCTCTCTTACTATTGAGATATTGCGATAGGGCACGCTCACTCCTGCCAATTTAGGGAAGACATAGCCCGGTACCTGCAAACCTGTCATCACAAAGATGAGCATACATGCATAAAATATAGCAAACAATGGTTGAGACTAGTTTATCATGTGAATCTCACCGCAACAAGTAACTATGACTCTATCCCATACCATATCAAGCATGTCAAACAGTAATGCAAAACATATAAATGATCCATGTACATATAAATCTAGGGTCAGTATTGTCAGAAAACCATAATCAAAATGACATCCTAACATGTACATAAACATCATGAAATAACCATAAATCATATGCAAATAAGAGATGAAACACTCTAAGCAATGAATCAATAGCATACTGAAATGTGATACATAAATCTCCTCTAAACCAAATGAAATAAACCACACATACATGAAAGGGCCTAAAAGATTTTGGCAACTGAAACTGAAAAGAAAACTCAGAGGTGGGTATTACATCCTCCTCCCCTAAAACTAGGCTTACTCCTGGAAGCCTACAACAAAGGTAGAGATATGAATCTCTAAACTTAATTCATCAAACCAAGTCACAAAAGACTCAACGTGTGGGTCCGATAGGACCCTTCCCCGGTCTCTGACTCAAACACTGGGGATCATTCCCTACTAAAGGAATGTGGGAACTAGCTTCTGGCCCTCTACTCACAACCCCACTCATAGGATCATGATACATAGCTGGAGGATGATCATACACTGCATACGCTCCATGAGACATACCAAAATCCCCAACTGTAACCTCAGAAGCTACTGGTCTCTGACCTGAGAACTGCGATGTAAGATGAGGACAATTGGCCGCAATGTGACCAAGCTGCCCACAACAATAGCAACCCCCTCTACTACCACCTCCTCTAACTGAAGGTGCACTAGACTAAAGAAAACTGCCCCCATTAGCATCCTAATGCAAACTCTGAACTGACTGATCAATCCTATTGCACATACTGCGTAGCTAGTTGCGATAGTTCCCCAATTGAGAACCACCACTAGTGCCATGAAAGAATCTCTTATCCTGCTAGCTTTGGTTACCCTTTGAAACTGTAGGTGGGTTCCTAGAATTTCTAGCTCCTTAAGATTGATTACCTCTATAACAAGGAGTAGGTACACCAGGCTGTACTCCCAACTGACCACCATGGCCCAATTCTAGGTTTGCCTCTGCAAGGGTAGCTTTAATAACCACTTTTCTAAGGTTTGTAGGCTCAAAGAGTCTAACTTCCCCAATGATGCATTCATTGAGCCCCTTAACAAAGTGCTAAACCATAAGGGCCAAATCCTAACCATAACCAGCATACTGCTTGAGCTTGAAGAATTGATGCTCATACTCTACCACTGACATGGTCAACTGCCTCAAGTTATGGAACTCATCCGCCCTCTGCTGCCTCCACTGATCAGATAGGAAGTGCTCTTGAAAGTACTCAAGGAATAACTCCCAAGTCACCATGTCCATATGGAGACCTAACTTCTCCTCCTCTATCTTCCACCATCATGCTAAAAAATTGGAGAGTTGCATTACTGCATACCTAGCCTTAGTATTGCTACTAAAGGGATGCATAGCAAAAACCCTCTCTAATGCGATAAGCCAAGTCTCAGCTTCCAACCCTGCTCCTTTCCCATCAAAGGGAGTAGGTGGAACTCTCATGAGATCCCTCATGTGGTTCACTGCCACAACCTCTGGATCCACTGCAACAGTCCTCCGTGGAGGGCTCCTAGATCTCTCCCTCTCTCTTCTCTATCTGAGAATGCAGAAGCAATGCAATGAGATACATGACATACACATGAGAACAACTCATACATAGATACCAATCCTTGAGGGTTCCTTGATGTAGAATCACTTAAGCAATATAATCTACGAATAATAACTATAAATAACTAACACAAAGGATACATCAAATGAATCCAATAATATACATCTCATAACTCACATCCTCTGCACATGTCGTAGGGTATGTAGTAATCACTCTAATACAAGATCACAACTGATATCATAAGATCAAAACCTCCAAAGATAAAAATGCTGAATACAACACAATACATCCTCCAAAGGATGTCAACCAATAAACGCATATGGTTACAAATATACAAATCATGAAACTGTACAAGTCTCCAAAAGAATTAGAAGAAATACCTGCAACAAGGATCATCCAAGCAAGAAGAAGAACCGTTGGATCTCAATGATAATAAGAATCACTACCACCTAACCATGTGGAACCAAAGGTCCACTCCCACCATGTTGAGGAGATAAAAATAGGCCCACTCACATGGGTATACAACATGGAGACAATCAAAGATAAACAAACCACCATAAAGAACACATAGGAAGATCCTAGAAGCTTTTTGATCACAACGAGAAATACTAAAGAAAAAGCATAAGGATGGAAAGATCAAGACAACTTGAAAACCAAGATCAAACAAGGCACATCATTCCCAGATAATGTAACATACATAATATATCCAAAGCACCATCACAAACCATATACTAAATCCAAAACACCAAATGTCAAAGACACAACCATAAAAGGCACAACAGGACATATGGAGGAAACTTAAGCTACATGCTATGGGAGTTTCATCACATGGTCATATACTTGAGTTACCCGGGACTAGTCTCTATGGACCCCAGACCCTCAAACATCATCTAGTTGAGTTTACCCTGGACTGGTCACTTTGGACCCGATACTCTCAACATGCTAACTAATCTTGTATTTAATGTAATCCCCAAGTTTTATAATTAAGTTATCACTTATTAATCAACTTACAATAGGTCACCTTGGACTAGCCTCTTTGGGCCCCAAAATCCTATTGCAAGCCACTCCCCTAAGATGTACCTAACTAACCATCCCCTAAGCTCAAGGTCAAATACAATCTCATAAAACTCATATAATGGTTCCTACCCACATAGGAACTACTGGTACTCAATTACACATAACAACATGAGATATACTCAAAGGTCACATAAGAATAGATGTACCAGGTATAGGGAAGACAATCGAACAGACATAACTCCATAAAGGACATGCAAGACACCATGCAGAATCACTTTCCAAAACCCTAACAGATAACTAACATGATAAAGTTCATAACAAAAGGAACACCCACATCATTTCAATTACATCTAAATTAAACATTCATGACATGGTAAAACATAATTCCAGAAGAAGCTAATAAAGATGCATGATATAAATATAACTCAAACAAGCAACATCATAGTTAACTTAGTTAACTGCTTGATAATAACAAAATTATTAATCTAAAAAAAAGCTTCCCTTTAAATATTTAAATTAATAACACCAACTCTTACTAGTTCCTCAAAACTAAAAAAAACCCAAATATAAAAACAAAATTAAAATTAAAATTAAAATCTAGATTAAACCTAGACTTAAAATTAATTCTAAATAAAATAATAATAATTCAATGCTAAATCAAATAAGATTTAATTAAGTCATATTTAAAAATATTAATTTTAATAACACAAAGTAAATTTTAAATAAATTAAATAAATTTGACTTTAAATAAAATAAACTAGACTAAAATTTAAAAAAAAACATAAACTGAAATTAAAACTAATTTAAATATTAATTAAACATACCTTTTTTTTTTAAAACCACAATAATAAAAATTAAATTAAATTAAAATTTAATGTATTGGGGGGGGGGGGTCTCAGCCCC
>MU226774.1:180002-190523 GCA_018584345.1 Thuja plicata | reverse complement strand
TACCCTCGTAAGCCGCGGCAAAAGCCTGCTGACCCACTATATAGTGGGTACCCTGCGGGCCCATTGTACCAGTAGGTACCACGGCTTAAAGCCCACAGAGTACGTGGAACCGCGCAAGGGGGTGCGGTGGCCCCCGCCACCCACCTCCCCAAAATCATTTATTTATTTTTGTTTATTATATATTGTTTTTTTGCATAAACTAATATAATATATTTATTAATATATAATATATATTATATTAGATATTAATTTATTTATTATATATATTTTTTTCCCTCTAGTGAATTTATTCATTTACCAGGACTGTATTTTTTTTTTTTTTAAATGGACAGCATGTTTCTTTTTTTTTTATTTAATTCTCTTTTCTTTACAATATTTTTTTAAGGGTATGTTCTCCATTTTTCAAGAATAATTTTAAGCTAAATTTGCAATAATATAGGCCCCCTTTTTTTCCTTTTTAATATTTTTTTTTAAATAACCAAGGAGGGGTTTTTCTTTTCTTTTCCTTCATCATGCAAATTGGCAAAAACAAGGAGAATATCTAATTTTAAAAATTAACAATTTTCAAGGAGAATTTTCTTACTTTCTAGCATGCATATAATTCATTTAACTTGTTTCCTTGCAGATATTATCAGGGTTTCAACATGCATCTGATGAAGACAAATTTCCTACAATTCAAGGTGAAACAAACATAGATCTGATGGTTTCAAGCTAATTTTCCTACATTAACCAAAATTTCCATTCAAAGAGGAATTTTTCCTAAAAATGAAACCCTAAGGCAATACCAAACAGAAATCTTTCATACGAAAACCCTTATACCCAATTGACATTCAACACCCAAAATAGAAACCCCTATACTCACAATCATAGATCTGATAAATAAACATGGAGAATAACCCAAATGGGTCCAAGAACACATTTTTCATCATTTTAATCAATGGAATCACCAAATACACAAACAAAGAAGATCAAGCAAAGGATCTTAGTTTTCAGATGCATAGAAGAGAGGGATCTGAAAACTAGAATTGAAAAGCTCAAGATCCTACCTTAGTAACAGAAGAGATGATGAAACCCACAAATCCAAGCAAACCTCCTCAAAATCCCAATCACCGGATTTCTCCTTCTCCCTGATTGAACAACCTTCAAAAAGGCTTCCAATCCAAAGATATAGATAATCCAAGCAATTAGGTTTTCAAAAAGTGAAAACCCTAAAGGGAAAAGAAATTATCTAATTATTAATTAAGATAATTCCTAAGTTATTTTCAATTTCACTTAAAGCATGCAACAGAAACTCAACTTTATAATTCCAAAGCAAAGTGTTAAATTGAAAGTGCATGAGATAATATTTCAATTAAATAAATCAATTAACCATGCAACTTCAGATGATATTCAATAATTCAACTACGCACAATTAATTACAATTAATTGAATTTAATATTTATTAAATCTCAATTATTTTAATCAAGACTTAATAATTAAATCAATTAATTAAATGTAGGCTTTTAATTAATATTTAATTATTAAATAGCCATATATTTCATATATCAATGTTTTAACCTTATTACATGCGCAATACTAACATTAATATTTACCATAAAAATTCATTAAATAAATCAAGCTAAAAGCATCATAAAAACACCTGAAACCCATTCAAATAGACAATCAACTAAAATAGGCAATCAACTGAAACAAAACCACAAACACACAAACAGGCTCACGAATCCACGTCACTTGACAGATTCAAACACTAGGGTAGTCAATCAGATTCTTTGTCCATCAATAGGACAAAATAAGGGTTTAGGGTATGGATTGAGACCGGAATACTATCTCCCCTCTCTTACCATTGAGATATTGCTATAGGGCACGCTCACTCCTGTCAATTCAGGGATGATGTAGCCTAGTACCTGCAAAATTGTCATCACAAAGATGAGCATACATGCATAAAATATAGCAAACAATGGTTGAGACTAGTTTATCATGTGAATCTCACCGTAGCAAGTAACTACGACTCTGTCCCATACCATATCAAGAACATCAAACAGTAATGCAAAACATATAAATGATCCATGTGCATATAAATCTAGGGTCAGTATTGTCAGAAAACCATAATCAAAATGACATCCTAACATATACATCAACATCATGAAATAACCATAAATCATATGCAAATAAGAGATGAAACACTCTAAGCAATGAATCAATAGCATACTGAAACGTGATACATAAATCTCCTCTAAACCAACTGAAATAAACCACACATACATGAAAGGGCCTAAAAGAGTTTGGAAACTGAAACTGAAAAGCAAACTTAGAGGTGGGTATTACATGGGACACCATGCCTATAGGTGTCCAGAGAAGGGTAGTACTTCTCAAGGAGGTAACAAGAGAACTAATTTAGTTCATGAAGAGAGAAATGTAGCAGAGACACACTCTGAGGTACCACTGAATTCACAAGAAGGTGAGAACCTCATGATAAGGAGAACATTGATCAAGGAGCAATTCAAGGAGGAGCCAAGCCAAAGAAGGTCCTTATTTAGAATCAAAATGTAAGGTGATGGGAAAAGTATGTAGAGTCATTGTAGACTCAAGGTCTATTGGCAACATTGTGTCAGAAGAAGTAGTCAGCAAGTTAGGCATGACAAGGATATCTCATACCCATCCTTACAAGGTCACAAGGCTCAATAAGGGACATCATGTCTTAGTCAATGAGCAAGCATGGGTAGAGTTCTCTATAGGGAGATATAAGGACAAGGTTCTATGTGATGTGCTACCCATGGATGCATGTCACTTTCTCCTAGCAGGCCATGGCAATTTGACTGCCAAGATATCCATGATGGAGTGAAGAACTCCTATACATTCAAGAAGGATAAAGTAACTTTCAAAATCTAATCATTGTTAGAAGATGCAGATGTGAAGACAACAGGTCCTAATGTGCTTATGGTGAGTGAAAAGGAATTCATAGAAGCCATGGAAGAAGGAGAAGGAATTAACTAAGCATTGGTGCTAAGGCCAAGAGAAAAGAATGAAGAAAAAGGAGACAAGAAGCCAGAGCTACCTAAGGAGATACAAAGTATGTTGCAGACTTATGAAGGTATATGATGGTATAGTAAGTGATGGACAACCATCAGCATTACCCCCTATAAGAGCCATAAGTCATAAGATAGACTTCATACCCAGAGCTAACCTACCTAATAAGGCAGCCTACAAGATGACACCTCAAAAAAATGAGGATATTGCTAGGAAAATAGAAGAACTCCTTAACCAAGGCCTTATCAAGAAAAGCATTAGACCTTGTGTAGTACCTACTATCCTAGCACCAAAGAAAGGAGGAATATGGAGACTGTGTACTAATTCAAGAGCCATGAATATGATAACCATTAGGTATAGGTTTCCCATACCTAGGATTGAGGACATAATGGATTGTTTAGGTGAAGCTAAGTACTTTAGTAAGATAGACTTGAAGAGTGGGTATCACCAAATTAGGATACATGAGGGAGATGAATGGAAGATAACATTCAAAACCTATGAAGGTTTGTATGAATGGCTTTTCATGCCATTTGGACTATCTAATGCCCCCTCCACATTCATGAGGCTCATGAATGAAGTCCACAAAGACTACATTTGAAATTTTGTAGTAGTATATCTTGATGATATATTGATTTATAGTATAACAAGAGAGGATCATCTTCAACACCTTGAGACTGTCTTCAAGAATTTGCATGAAGAGAAGTTGATGATTAACTTGGAGAAATGTGAGTTCATTAAAACAAAGCTATTGTACCTTGGGTTTGTTCTCTCTCATGGAAATATGAAAATGGACAAGAGTAAAGTGGAAGCCATCATGAATTGGCCTACTCCAAGGACAACAAAAAAGGTAAGAAGTTTTCATGGCCTTGCTCAGTATTATAGGAAGTTTATAAGGAATTTTAGTGCTATTTGCACTCCCATGTTGGACACAATCAAAGGAGGAATGAAGTAAAAGTTCATATGGATTGAACAAGCCACTATGAGCTTTGAGTTATTGAAAGAAAAGATTTCTACCCAACCTGTCTTAGTCTTGCCAAGATTTGAGAATCTTTTCACCATTGAGTGTGATGCAAGCAATGTGGCTATTGGAGTTTTCCTAAGCCAAGAGGGCAGACCAGTAGCATTTCATTCAGAAAAGTTGAGAGAAGCCAAGAGAAATGATTCTTCCTATGACCTTGAAATGTATGCATTGGTTTAGGCTTTAAGGAAATGGAGACACTATTTACTCCCCAAGGAGTTCATAGTCTACTCGGATAATCAAGCTTTAAGTTTTCTAAATTCTCAAGAGAAGTTGAGCCATAAGCACATGAAATGGGTGGAATAATTACAAGCTTATACCTTTAATATCAAACAAAAGAAAGGTGTCCTCAATAAACTAGCAGATGCATTGTCTAGAAGAGCTCTTACCATCCAAGAGATTTAGTTGAAGAGCATGGGAATAGATCATTTCAAAGATATATATGCTGATGATGAGGATTTTGCAAACATTTATAAGGTATGTGCTAAATACAAAAACCATTTTCATAGTAAGTATGTTGAATACACTTTGCAAAGTAATCTTACGTTCTAGAGAAATCAGTTGTGTGTCTCTAGAGGGTCTATTAGGGAGAACTTAATCCAAGAGAAGCACAATGGTGCATTGAGTGGTCATTTTAGGATCATTAAGACCCAAGAACTTGTTCAAAGGTTCTATTATTGGCCAAGGATGAATCTTGATGTTAGGAGGTATGTGGAAAGTTGTATTGTATGTCAAAGAGAAAAAGGTACTTCTTCAAATGTAAGCCTTTATCAGTCACTACCTATTCCCACTAGGCCTTGGGAATGCTTGAGCATGGATTTTGTAGTTGGGTTACCCAAGACAAAACAAGGCATGGATAATGTATATGTAGTTGTGGACAGATTCAGCAAGATGGCTCACTTTGTGCCATGCAAGACCACTAATGATGCTAGCCAAATAGCCTCTCTTCTTCAAAGAGATAGTAAGAATCCATGGGTTTCCTATGAGCATAGTTTTAGATAGAGACACTAAATTTATGAGTCATTTTTGGAAGACTCTTTGGAAAATATTGGGCACTAATTTATCCTTTGGGTCTGCATACCATCCCAAAACTGATGGTCAGACTGAAGTGGTGAATAGAGGCCTTGGAAATATTCTAAGATGCTTGACCAAGGAGTATGGACATCAATGGGATAAATTGATTGGGCAAGCAGAGTATGCCTACAATGATACCATCAATAGATCAATAGGGAAGAGCCCCTTTGAGGTAGTGTATGGATTACATCCTAGAGGAGTCTATGAGTTGAGAGACTTGAAGGATGGAGTCAAGGAAAGTGGATATGCAGATGATTTTGCTTATTCAATGCAGGAGATACATTATACAGTCTATAAAACTTTGTCAGAGAACACCTTGAAACATAAAACCAAGGTTTATGAGAGTAGGAGAGTAGTTTAGTTCAATGTGGGAGACATGGTCATGATGCATCTTAACAAATCAAGACTTCAAAAGGGATCCCCTTACAAGTTTAAGATGAGAAGGATAGGTCCCTATCTTATCTTAGCTAAGTATGGCGATAATACATTCAGAGTTGAGCTACCGGAAGACAATGGATTGTCACCTATTTTAAATATTGAAGACTTAGTCCATTAAAAAGGACCATAGAAAGACATGGATTAGAGTCTCCAAGAAGTTATCAGAGATGTGGAAGATCTCTATTTACCCTCTACTACAGTCATAGGAGCTGACAGT
Organism: Thuja plicata; assembly: GCA_018584345.1. NCBI lineage: Eukaryota > Viridiplantae > Streptophyta > Pinopsida > Cupressales > Cupressaceae > Thuja > Thuja plicata. The sequence goes on along the minus strand of MU226774.1, from coordinate 184,749 downwards.
GTATTGGACACTACAGTCTACAAATAGACTAGAACAAAAGCCTACAAGGAACACTTGATAAAGAAGCATAATCAAATGGATGTTGATGCAGTATGGGTCAAATAATTAGAGTTAAAGAAGATGGGGATTGATCCAAGCATCCTCAATCCAAGGGTGGATTGAACTTTTTATTTTGGGGAGGATGGTGTAGGAGCACACCTAGGCTAACCTCCATAGTTAGTATGTTTTGCCTTGTAATTGACATTGGCCAAGTCAAGATAGCTAAGTTGTCTTTAGACCTTATAAGGTCATTGCAATGTGGGCTAGGTGAGTTAGTCATTAGGACTAAGGTCACCAAATTAGCCATTGTTAGTAGTTTTTAAATTCTTAGTGTTAAGAGTTTGAGTTGGAGTCTTTAATATTTCTTAAACATATTCATGATGTCATAGAGATGCCATATGGTAATAAATGGTCTTGGATCCTTGAAATGAAGATGTTAGAGGTCCTAAAACTTAGGGAGGAGGTATAATGGAAAAGATGCCAAAAGTTGCTAAAATGTTGCTATGACAACATTTGCAATTATTGCAAATGTTGCATGCAACTCGATTATCTTTGGATCCCCTTATGAATAGGAAGTGGGAATCAACCAAAAGTCCCTAGAAATATGGATATGGCATCTAATTTTACCCAAGACTCAAATCTAGAGAGCATTCATACATTGTAACAAGATTGGAATGGTGAAATAGCTCTGCAACTTTGTGTATTCAGGAATCCCAAGCATTTTTTTATGATAGTCATATGCAATGGATTGAAAGACTGAAACTAACTATTTTTTTGTGTTCCTAGGATAGTTTGAAGCATCTTTCATTCATTAATCTAGTTGTTTAGAGGTAGTGTAAGGTCTTAGATAAAAATTTTGTGTTTTGTGTGTTCACTGGTCCTATCTTGACTAGTCAGTTGATTCATGGCTCCCCAATGAATTATAACCATGGGATCTTCCTAAGGACCTATGGAAATGTTAGGGGATTCAATGGTCTATATATATGTAGAGTTAGGAGTTAGGGAAAGTAGAGTTTCTATTTTTAGTTCCAAGCCCTAGGCGAGCATGCACTGTCCGGTTAGTGGTTAGGAGGTGAAACTATGAGCATTCTTATGTAGGGTAGTGAAGTACTGTATGAAATAAGTGTAGTTTCAATTAGGGAATAATCATATCTTGACATTCTAGGAGTGTCAAGTTTATATCAATCCATTTGGTCAAGTCTTGAGCAAGTTTTGCATTGTGTTGTAGACTGTCCTAGAAATTAGGCCTATTAGCCCTATTGATCCTAGTTTTTAGGAACCCTATGTACGGAGGACTTATGAAGATAAAACCTTCAAAATATCTTGTAAAGTGATAGAGGGTATCTGAATGTGTGACTTTTTTTTCAACTTCTTTGGGAAAGTTTTGAAAGAAGTGGGAAAAACACACTGTAAAAGGCTACAAGGAATAGGCCTCAATTAGGCTTCCAAGTGATTGAATCCTTGAACCCGGTAAGGACCAAGTTCAAGATCCTAGTAAATGGTTTCAAATGACAAGGAGATGAAAATTTCCAAGTGGATAGATGTCCCTTCAATGAATCATGAATGTTTGAATGGAATTGGCACTTAGATCCTTCTAGGTGTAGTGGGAAAAGTGAAGATTTGAACTAACTAAAAGGTGTTAGTGTTTCAAGGTGAAGAACATAAGTTGAGAAATCTTAGAGGAGAGTCAAAATTGGAGTTAGTTAATCATCTAAGCCAATCAAGACCTAGAGGAGATTAGGTTCCTAGAAGAGACAAGCTGAGGTCTCTTAGTTGAGGTGCTAGCAAGCCTTGGAACACTCACATCAAAAGCATAAACTTGCACAACCGACGATAGATGATGATATGTTCACATATCCAACAGGATCACATGTTGTTGTGGGAACATGGTTGTGCAAATAAATGATTAGAAATAATGGTATTCCCCCATTTGAAGACTATGAGAAGAAAAAAACCATTCTCATGTATTCACACCTTGTTATAGCAGCCAATGTTAAGTTGCTAAAAAATCAAGGAAAAACAAAGACAAAGGAACTTTGGAATATTATTACTACTAATCATGAAGAAATATTGAATACCCTCAAGTAGAGAGATGACCCTTCAGGCACACTTCAGTAGGTAATTGAAACTCACAGTAAGGTTTTACATGTTGACTACGGTTACGTTCAATACATGTTCATTGTAGTTTTCTACTATAAACTTGGTCAATAAACTTGGTTTTGTATGTGGATTGTAAGTGTAGTTGGATACATATATGATAGATATAGGAGATTGATGTATGCATTTGATTAGCCCAGATCTTTTATGATGGTAAACTTCACTATGAAATGGCTAGTCATGTTCTTTTTTTCATTTAGTTCCTTATACAATCATAATCTTTTTGGCTTGAGCTGTAAACTTATTTTTTTCTTGTGCCTTCTTAATGCAGGGATTGGAATGTAGATGTCATCAAGTACCATGTGTTAAACTTATGTACTTTAGGAGCGGAAATGACACTTAAAATTTTGATATATATAGTTCTATATCTAATATTTTGAAATTCTATATCTCAGACTTTTGATAACATTGTTATAATCAAACTTGTATAACGATGAAATACATGCAAGAATGAAAATATTTGACAAAAAATTATCAAGGATTTATTTCAAATGTGTTACATAAGATGTCTTATAAATTCTTGTACAATAAAATATAAGGTTTTAGAGAATGTTTTCAAAGTAGTAAAATATAGATCTGTACAATTTAAAAAAGTCACAGAATTACATGAAATATTCATAAGTATAGAAAAAATTTTCTTGTTTTACTTTAAAATATCCCAAAGGTCCTTGGAAATTAATTTTATGATCAAATATTACTAGTTGGGGCAGTACTTTTCCCAAAAGTATAAGTCTTGAAACATTGGACAACTCCTCTAACTTAGGAACCCTCACTTTGGCTTGGAAAGGCTAATTAGGGCACTTAATGAAGGAAGTGCCCGTCAAACCTTGAACTCAAAAAATATAACACTTGGGATACTTTGGAGAACATGAGAGAATATCATTTATCCATTTTTGGTTCTTGAAACAATACCCATCAAAAGTTATGGGGAATCGAACATCTAGACTATGCTTCTCTACCAATCACATACCACCAAGAATTTGAGAGCATCAAGAACCATTCATCGTGGGACCAAACAATCAGATCCATCTTCTCTAGTTGGTTGGGTAAACACTAGGGGAGTGGTGCAGAGCACCCTAGGGTTTAGCTCCAAACCCTAGCAATTCTTGTTGAGTGATCAAAAGGAGCAGATCATAGTTGGTTTTCAATCCTTTTCATTAAGCCTGAACAGTTATTCATTCAGTCGCAAAGTCGCAGAGCCAGTGGAGAGCAGAAAAATCATGCATCACACACTCGCAAGCTAGTCATGTGTCAAGTTTATTAGTGAGCGAGTGCGCGACGAGGTACTAGTCGCTCAGTCGCAGACGGCTAGCAGAAAAGGAAGTGCGTGACAATGTGACGAGGAGCTCATCGCAAGCTCGCAAGTCATTTCGCAGTTAATGAAAAACCGGTGCGATAACGCGACGAGCGCTTAATCTCTTAGTCGCCGAGAAGCAAACAACTAAGTGGGATGTGCGAGTGAGCGACACCTTGTGCATCGCAAGATCGTGGTTGACATGACAGTTAAGTGAAAATCACGGCGGGTGCGCGACTGCAGTGTATTGCTCAGTCGCAAGACAAAGGTCAGCTCGGATGAAAACATCGCGACAGCGCAACAGTGAGCTCATCGCTCAATCGCAAGGAAAAAGGCAGCTCGGATGAAAGCATTGTGAATGCGCGACGGGAGCTCATCGCTCAGTCGCAAAGGAAATGGCAGCTCGGGTAGAAGTATGGCGAGTGCGTGACTGACTGTATCGCAGTGTCGCTCATGAATGTCTAGCTCATCAGAAAGTGCAGTGAGTGCATGACTAATGTGCATCGCAGACTCCCAGAGTAATTAACAGCTCGTGGAAAGGCAGTGCAGGTATGCGACTTGAGCTCATCGCTCAGTCGCAAGGTAAAAGTCAAGTCAGGAAAAGACATAGCGAGAGCGCGATAAAGAGTAATCGCTCAGTCGCGAGGTAAAAGTTAAGTCAGGGAAAGACATAGCGAGAGCGTGACGAGCAGGTAATCACTCAGTTGCAGACCAAAACATGAAATGTAAATTTCATTCGCGACTATGCGATGAAGAGAAAAATAGTCAAATGGTAAAAGCATGCTGACGTGTCAGAAGGAGAAAGAGTTGAAAAGTCAGGAAATGCCAAAAGAATGCCACCGAGGAGAATGTTGTCCATGTCGTCGACCATGCAGAGAAAGATGGTGATGACAGTTATAGAAAGAAGACGAAGAGCCGAGGCAGTTGAGATTCCTCAGGCGGATGGGTAACCTAAAAACGGTTACAGACCAAGAAGAGGCCGAGGATAAAAAGAGAGAGAAAGGAACCATTGGGGGTTGGTTGTTGAAAAACTAAGAGTTTGAACAGGCTAGCATAGTAGATTTGAGATTTCATTGTAAATTGCAGTTTTTCAATAAAGAAGAGTGTTCTGTGTGTTCTGTATATTTTTCTGTTGCGTAGAAACTTTAGTAGAGTAGTATTCTGAGTTCTTTTCAGTTTAATGGATACCTTTTGACTCTCATGATCAGGCTTATGGGATGTGACTGTCAAAAGGTACCCATCATGTATTTTTATTCT
>MU226774.1:156000-175186 GCA_018584345.1 Thuja plicata | reverse complement strand
GGTCAGGGTTACCAGAAGCAGAGGCTACATGGATGGATGAAGAAGAATGCAGAAAGCAAGGGATTAGCTCGGCATTGCTGCCGACTAGTTCATCTTAACTTCTCCTTCTCAGAGGGGGGGAGTATGGGGCAGAGCACCCTAGGGTTTAGCTCCAAACCCTAGCAATTCTTGTTGAGTGATCAAAAGGAGCAGATCATAGTTGGTTTTCAATCCTTGTCATTAAGCCTGAATAGTTCTTCATTCAGTCGCAAATTCACAGAGCCAGTGGAGAGCAGAAAAATCATGCATCGCACACTCGTGAGCTAGTCATGTGTCAGGTTTATTAGTGAGCGAGTGCGCGATGAGGTACTAGTCGCTCAGTCGTAGATGGCTAGCAGAAAAGGTAGTGCGCGACAATGCAACGAGGAGCTCATCGCAAGCTCGCAAGTCATTTCACAGTTAATGAAAAACCAGTGCGATAACGCGATGAGCGCTTAATCACTCAGTCACCGAGCAGCAAACAACTAAGTGGGATGTGCGAGTGAGCGACACCTTGTGCATCGCAAGATCGCAGTTGACATGACAGTTAAGTGAAAAGCACGGCGAGTGCATGACTGCGGTGTATCGCTCAGTCGCAAGACAAAGGTCAGCTCGGATGAAAACATTGCGACAGCGTGACAGTGAGCTCATCACTCAGTCGCAAGGAAAAAGGCAGCTCGAATGAAAGCATCGCGAATGCGCGACGGGAGTTCATCGCTCAGTCGCAAAGGAAATGGCAGCTCAGGTAGAAGTATGGCAAGTGCACGACTGACTATATCGCAGTGTCGCTCATGAATGTCCAACTCATCAGAAAGTGCAGCGAGTGCGCGACTAATGTGCGTCGCAGACTCGCAGAGTAATTAACAGCTCATGGAAAGGCAGTGCGTGTATGCGACTTGAGCTCATCACTCAGTCGCAAGGTAAAAGTCAAGTCAGGAAAAGACATAGCGAGAGCGCGATAAAGAGTAATCGCTCAGTCGCGAGGTAAAAGTTAAGTCAGGGAAAGACATAGCGAGAGTGCAACGAGCAGGTAATCACTCAGTCGCAGACCAAAACATGAAATGTAAATTTCATTCACGACTATGCGATGAAGAGCAAACAGTCAAATGGTAAAAGCGTGCTGACGTGTTAGAAGGAGAAAGAGTTGAAAAGTCAGGAAATGCCAAAAGAATCCCACCGAGGAGAATGTCGTCCATGTCATCGACCATGCAGAGAAAGATGGTGATGACAGTTACAGAAAGAAGATGAAGAGCCGAGGCAGTTGAGATTCCTCAGGCGGATGGGTAACCTAAAAATGGTTACAGACCAAGAAGAGGCCGAGGATAAAAAGAGAGAGAAAGGAACCATTGGGGGTTGGTTGTTGAAAAACTAAGAGTTTGAATAGGCTAGCATAGTAGATTTGAGATTTCATTGTAAATTGCATTTTTTCAATAAAGAAGAGTGTTCTGTGTGTTCTGTATATTTTTCTATTGCATAGAAACTTCAGTAGAGTAGTATTCTGAGTTCTTTTCAGTTTAATGGATACCTTTTGACTCTCATGATCAGGCTTATGGGATGTGACTGTCAAAAGGTACCCATCATGTATTTTTATTCTTGTTTTGTGTTTGTGTCTGGAATTGAGGAGAGACTAGTCAGAGTTGGAAATAAGTCCTAGGCGAGCTAGATGGTCTGGCTAGGGAACTTGTAGGGAAAGGAGATAGAGTGAGGAAGGTGCATGACTGATCTGATTCATTCATGGAGAGTAAGATGAGATGAGGAGTGAAACACTTCGGTGGGTAGGGAACCTCGGAAAGAGGGAATAGGATAGTCCTTCTGGTTAGGGTCTGAGAGCAGCCCTAAGAGACTCAAGGGTGAGTCTAGAGAGTCCTAAATTGAATAGGATTCCTGGTGAGATTTCTAGAAAAAAGTAGGATTCTCAGAGAGCAAGGTCACCTCCCCATTAGGGAGACCTTTCTTCACTCACATAACACCAAGAACATTCCCACGCATCTCAGACCGAAGTGCTCCCTAGGTGCACTAAGCCAAATTTTGCAGCAATTTTTGGAGATCCATATCTTAGACCTTGTGAGAGATATCAAAGGTTCATGAAGTGAAAAAGGAATATCTTGGGAAGGCCTACAAGCATGTGGCTTGGTTTTGGGAGATTCAACTCTAATTCCATTTGGCGACTAGATCTCAGTTGGTGCAAAAAGAGTCATTGTTGCTTAGTTGAAAGTTGCTCAATGGTGAATCTTTCAAACCGTTCTTCATGGGACCAAACTGTCAGCTCCATTGGCTCTAGTTGGCTGGGTAAATTCTAGGGGAGACCTTTCTTTGCTCGCATAGCACCAAGAACATTCCAGCGCATGTCGGACTGAAGTGTTCGCAAGGTGCACTAAGCCAAATTTGGCAGCGATTTTTGGAGATCCATATCTTGGACCTCGTAAGAGATATCAAAGATCCTTGAAGTGCACAAGGATCATCTTGGGAAGGCCTACAAGCACATGGCTTGGTTATGGGAGATTCCAATCTGATTCCATTTGGCAACCAGATCTCATTTGGTGCAAAATATGTCATTGTTACTGAGATGAAAGTTGCACAATGGTGCATCTTTCAAACCATTCATTGTGGGACCTAACCGTAAGCTCCATTGGCTCTATCTGGTTGGGTAAATTCTAGGGGAGACCTTTCTTCACTCATGTAGCACCAAGAATGTTCCATCACATGTCAGACCGAAGTGTTCCCAAGGTGCACTAAGCCAAATTTGGCAGCAATTTTTGGAGATCCATATCTTGGACCTCATGAGAGATACAAAAGATTCGTGAATTGCACAAGGACCATCTTGGGAAGGAATACAAGAATATGGCTTAGTTCTGGGATATTCTACTTCGATTCCATTTGGAAACCAGATCTCAGTTGGTGCAAAAAGTGACATTGTTACTTAGTTGAAAGTTTCTCAATGGTGCATCTTTCCAACCATCATGGTGGGACAAAACCATAAGCTCCATCGGCTCTAGTTGGATAGGGAAATGCTAGGGGAGACCTTTCTTCACTCGCATAGCATGAAGAACATTCTGGCACATGTAAGACCGAAGTGTTCCCAATGTGCACTAAGACAAATTTGGCAGAAATTTTTGGAGATCCATATCTCGGACCTTGTGAGAGATATCAAAGATCCTGGGAGTGTGCAAGGACCGTATTGGGAAGGTCTATAAGCATGTGGCTCAATTCTAGGAGATTCCACTCTGATTCCATTTGGCAATCGAATCTTGATTGGTGCAAAAGTGACATTATTGCTTAGTTGAAAGTTGCTCAATGGTGCATCTTTCAAACCATTCATTGTGGGACCAAACCATCAGCTCCATTGGCTCTAGTTGGCTTGGTAAATGCTAGGGGAGACTTTTCTTTTCTCGTGTACAAGAAAGAACATTCCAGCGCATGTCAGACCGAAGTATTCCCAAGGTGCACTAAGCCAAATTTGGGAGAAATTTTGGACATCCATATCTCGGACCTCATAAGAGATATCAAAGATCCATGAAGTGTAAAAGGACTATCTTGGGAAGGTCTAAAAGTACATGGCTTTTTCTTGGAGATTCCAATCTGATTCCATTTGGTGACCAGATTTTAGTTGGTGCAAAAAGTGACATTGTTGCTCAGTTAAAAGTTGCTCAATGGTGCATCTTGTGAACCGTTCATCCTGAGACCAAACCATCACCTCCATCAGCTCTAGTTGGCTGGGTAAATGCTAGGGGAGACCTTTCTTCACTCGTGTAGCAGCAAGAGCATTGTGGTGCATGTCAGACCGAAGTGCTCCCAAGGTGCACTAAGCCAAATTTGGCAGCAATTTTTGGAGATCCATATCTTAGACCTATGAGAGATATCAAAGATCTATAAAGTGCACAAGGACCATCTTGGGAAGGCCTAAAAGCACATGGATTGGTTCTAGAAGATTCCACTCTGATTCCATCTGGCGACTAGATCTTGGTTGGTGCAAAAAGTGACATTATTACTTAGTTGAAAGTTGCTCAATGGTGCATCTTTTGAACCATTCATTGTGGGACCAAACCGTCAGCTCTAGTTGGCCAAGTAAATGGTAGGGGAGACCTTTCTTCACTCATGTAGCACCAAGAAAATTCTGGCGCAAGTCAGACCGAAGTGCTCCCAAGGTGCACTAAGCCAAATTTGGCAGCAATTTTGTGAGATCCATATCTCGGACCTTGTGAGAGATATCAAAGATGCATGAAGTGCACAAGGAGCTTCTTGGGAAGGCCTACAATCACATGGCTCAATTCTAGGAGATTCCACTCTGATTCCTTTTGGCAACCAGATCTCGGTTCATGCAAAAAGTGACATTGTTGCTTAGTTGAAAGTTGCTCAATGGTGCATATTTCAAACCGTTTGTCATGTGACCAAACCGTTAGCTCCATCGACTCCAGTTGGTAGGGTGAATTTTATGGGAGACCTTTCTTTTCTTGTGTAGCACCAAGAATGTTCCAGCGCATGTCAGATCGAAGTGTTCCCAAGATGCACTAACTAAAAATGAGATTTCAACCCAACAACTTGAATCAAGGTTTCTAATGCCACAAGAGACCTAATTAAACCATATTTAGAAGGAATCAAATGATTATGGAGTCATATTCTATGGATTATGGACAAAATTTTTGAAATTTTCTAGGAGACCTAGTTCATTATTTTAGGACATCAACGACCTTCAAAAACCCCTAACTCCAAAAGGTTCTGAATCACTAGGCAAACAAATGGGGTTTCCAAACCAGGGATAACTTTAAGAAACCCCCTCCTAGGAAAAAGTGTAAAAGCCTGGCGAATCGTACATTAATTTAGGGGCAAAATTTTATTGATGATGGCACAGTTTTTTTCCAAATTCAGAAAATAATATAAAGGCATAGGCAATTTTTTCCCTGCCGAATGAAAATTCCATAAAATCATGGCGAATTATAAATTAATGTCGAGAAAATATATAATACATGAGGCAAATTATTTTCTTGTGAAGGTAAAAAAAATATTTGTACTGGCTATTTTTATGTGTCATTTGAAAATATATTTATTTTATTGGCTAATCTATCATTAATTATGGGAAAAATAAATATTTTATTCGGCGATTCTCAAAAGATGGGACTCATCAATGCGTCATGTGGGCCAACACCAACTAATATTAAATGTCTTATTTGAGACCATTTGATTATCATAGATCAATGGCTGAAGTTTAATTTCGGCCCAATTTCATGAAGGAAACAAAGTTTTCCAAGAAGTCACCTAAATAATGACACGTAACATTGTAATTAATGCAACATGCACCGAATATCACTTTTATTTGTTGCAAATATAACTGATCACACATTGGACACATAACCTAATTAGGTATTGTTAAATGTATTTTTTGAGACCATTTGATCATCCTAGATCAATGTTTGAAATTTAATTTTGGACCAAATTTCAGAAGGAAATGGACTTCTGCAAGAAGTCACCAGAATAATGACATGTATCAAGCCTTAAAAAGTGCACCGTAACCATGATCATTGATTACTAATAGTTATTTTTTGACATGGACGGTGGATAGTGCAACCGCAATTTGTAACTTGTAACTCAAAAAGAAATAAATGCCTTGTCAGTGACATTCTCTAACTGCCATCTTTAATTGTCAGTAGTACAGATGCATTTATGGGAAAGATTTGCATTTAGATATGAAAGATTAAGGACAGTCAATTTAAATCTCTCACATGCATAATACACATAATGCATTAAAGGAAATTGCATTAAATATGATTAAAGAAATAATAATTATTAATTGCTAAGTATCTATGATCACTACTATCAATCAAGGGGTAGGGTCTATTTAAAGACAATCTGGTTTCTTTCTTCTTCATTTTGCTTTTGGTAGATTAAGAGTTAGAGCTGCCAGTGGTAGAAATTGTGCCTCTAGTTTTAAGGTTTAGGTTTTTAGGTCTTTAGGCTTTTGAGAATTAAAGATGGATACACCAATCCATTTGAGATGCATATCCCCAGATGACCAGAGGTCCTTTTTGGGTAATGTCTCAAAAGAAATCCTCACTTCCATTTGTAGGGAACTTGGTGACGACGCTTTTATAAATTTTGTTGTGTTGATGTTGTTGGGTCAAGAGTTCCTTGAGAATGTCGACAGATACCACGTCTACACGGACATTACATCCCAGTTTTTTGCACCTCTCCTTGACCTCGGAGGATAGAAGGTGGATAAGATGATGCTATTGAGGAAGGTTTTTAAAGAGAAATTCTTGAAGGATGATGTCAGTGTTGTTTTTTTTGCAGAATTAGGGGTGGGGATAGCTTGGCCAAGAGATATACACAAGATGTTGGTGTCGGGCAGAAATGTGGCTAGACAACCCTTTCTATTGAACCTCAATGATGAGCAACTAACACGACATAGGAAATGGGCACGGCTTGGGAGGGATTTTCTCTGAAAATGGTTTTACCTTGATGAATTCGAAGAGTCGGACTACACATGGCTTGAAAACTTCTCAGAGATTATACTCTCTAGAAAATTCTACTCAGATGAAAGGGAATATGAAGATCCCTGATTCCCTAGTTTACCCATTCCCATTACCCTAGTTTTTTGACAATGGACATGCAAAGTTTCACTTTTGTTTTTATACCGATAAGAAGTTGCCTAGTAGGTTTCTGTTTTTACAGTATGATGTAATTTTTTGAAAGAAAATAAAAAAAAATTTCTAAGTTCATTTCAAATTTCTTTTTATGGATACAAAAAATGATTCTTAGACTTCTCTATGATTACAATATTTTAATTAGTTTCTTTACCCGTGTATTAGAAATTTAAGTATATGCTTAAGCGATGGATTAGTACTTTCATTTTTTAAATCTGAAGACTGAGATTCTAAATTTTTAAAATGATTAAGTTTCTTTATCAGTCTAGAGCAAGTTTCTATTTTTAATTTGCCAATGTATCCTATCGATGTGTGATGATAAGATATAAAAAATTGAATTCAAATCTAAATCTGACTACACTGTAAAACTAAACATTTAATAAAATTTATTAAATGTAATAACTAATAAGCTGAAGTTGTAATTTAAAATGATTAAGTGACACTCACACATGTCCTAGTCACATCAAATGACAAGCCAAAAGTTAATGGGACAGGGAGCCATGATAATGTGAAAGTGTCAGAGGCCATTGGATGAGCACAGATCAACAATGTGCGGTGTATTTTGGGCCGAAAGGGAAAAGAAACCCCATTTTTGCAAACCTATTCTAAAATAATGTAAATGAACTTGAATCACAGTCATAGAATAACTATCACTTACCTTTGCCTCAAATTAAAATACAGCAATGTAGTCACGACTCGCCAATGCAGTATTGAGTACAGTTCCAATCAATAGTCTGAAACTTTTGAAACTTCGCTATGATCAAATATAGAGAGATCATAGAGATATCAGAATGTTTTTATACTAATCCTTATTTAGAAAATTTTGTGGGAGGTATTAGGTATACAAATATTTGGGGAAGCCCACGTAATTATAACACATATTTTGTTATTTTTGAGGCGATTATGGGTCGTCCAATACCTTCCCATGATTAATAAAGTTGGCTAAATTATGTCGGTTAGAGACACGCATCTGTAAAATGCTAGGGGAATATAGGCTGTCGATTTGGGGTCACTTAGAAAATATAGGTGAATGTTGTAAATTTATGGGAACCAAAATTTATATTCCATTGGTGATAATGTGTAAGAAATGGAAAAATTAAATAAACCGATAGGCGATGGGCCCAAGCTTTGGACCCAATATTAATAAATGTCGAGAAATAGGGTCAATCCAATATGTGAAAAATATTCACCAATTTTGGGGTCGCTGACATGCGACATTTGCCAAATGGTGAATAATCGCCACTAAATTTTCCACTGTTCCAAACACCCTTTATCAATATTGCCAACATATGCAAAGAAAGAGGTAGGTTGTTTTGGACCATACCCTGCTATTACAACTTTGAGACCTCAAAAATACACAAAAATAGGCAAAATTACAAAGGAACTAGATCATAAAATTAACCCAAAGACTCCCCCTCTTGGACAGTATTTAATTATGTCCTACACACCCAAATATGAAATGAACTAGTCTTAGACCCTTGGGAACATCAAATCCCCAAATTATGGATGAATGAGTGAGTTTGATAGTATTGAAGGGTTGCATGCATGGTGCATGGTTATAGCAGTAGAGGATTTGGACATTGGAGGGGGTGATTTTGTGTTTGAATCCATGTTAGGATGGTATAAGGATGGTGAATCATCCATTTATTTGAGGCTATGATGTTTGGATGTCATACATTGACCAAGCCCTAGATTTTAGGTGTTGTTGAGAAGCAAATTAGGGATTTTGCACTTAGAGAGGTCTTATAATAAAATTAGTTGTAGAATCCACATTTTGGGGTCATTTTATGACTTTGTTGAAATTCTCAAGGTCTAGGGTTAAGATGCATTAGTTGTTTCTTTGGAAAAGCAGTCAAATTACCCCTCTTAGTTCATTGACAGTAGCAAACTTGAGTAGGATGGTCGAAAACACAAGTGGTTAGTTCTAAGATATGTTAATGGGATTGAAAAAGGGTATTCATATATGTGATTGGTTTTAAGATTTGTTTGGAACTATTTTGAGAAAAGATTTAAAAACCCTTGCTGGTGTACTACTAGGACAGTGTATGAAACAAATTTGTGAAGGAGACAGAATGTTTTGAAGGAAGAGTTTGTGGCTTGGTATATGGGTGAAACAAGTGTGTTTGGGTCCTTAGAGGAGTTAGGATCACCTATGAAATCAAGGTTGATGGTTGTGGTTGCAGAATCCTATTGAATGAAGGATGAATAACATGAAGTTTGGAGCATGATTGAATGGTAGGAGTATGAAGAAGTATGAAGAAGCACATTAAATTGACTGCAAGGATTAAAAACAAAGCATGAAAAGTAATTTTAGATCTATTCAAACATGGTGTAACACCAAAATAATAAAATTAATCAAATGAAAACCAAATCTACAAAGGATCAAAGGATGTCTCATTGGGCATACCACATGTATGAATGAAGGAGATTGAAAACCAAATCAGAGGTTTACTTATCCCAACATCAAAACAATGAATTATTTCAAATAAACACATGTAAAATAAATGTTAAATAACATAATGCATTTGACAAAACATTAATCAATTGCACTCCTATCTACCATGAATCTTGCAATCAACATTTTGGTGGTCTCAAAAGTATAGTGCACCAGATGGCTAATGGAGAATGAAGATGTAATATGAAAATAATACATACATACAACACATCAAAAATATATAATATAAAAATGAACATACATACATAAATACAATGCATGACAAAGACATAATATGGAAACAATACATACATACAACACATGCCAAAGATATAATATGGAAATTATACATACATAGTACACATAAAAAAGATAAATAATCAGAAATGAACATGTAGATATGTATATATGAAATAGTTTTGTACAAAATGTGGCACATTCCATCTCCAAAAATTTATAAAATTAGTTCATATCTAGATATAATATGGCATATATGCCATCTCAAAATGTGCCACATGGAATCTCAACATAAGAAGTTCAACTACAAATATTTCTAGGATATTCTATTCTACTGGTGGATGATCAAAGTGAAGTCTCTTCGAACTACTCTTTGGCTCTGATGGATCCTGGATTCAAACACAAAAGTGAAACACCAAGTTAGATTACTTAATTTATATGGTTTCTAAAAATAATAAATAAAAATTTAAAATCATAGTCAGCACTAATAATTTTTTATTTTTTTTAAATTGAACTCTCATGTACCTCGCCTCTCTGTCTCCTCATGCAGTCAGGAGACATAATATATGTCTTTAGTTGCGAAGAAACAATGCCACCAATGTCAACTTTGACTTGTATATATATGTTTGCAAACATGAGATTGATGTAAGACTTATACTATTTAATGTTAAATCCTTCGTATAAAATACATGTTTTAAATATAAATCAATTAACATCAAAACTTACCTCTGTTGAAATTTCTTCAGGAAATATCGGTTGGGTCATTAGTGATACAAACCCTTGGTATGGTACCTCCCTCAAACTAGGGGTGACCTACAAAAGTCAAATAGATAAGTTTGATACAATCATGACTCGATCATATTAAATATATACTTGATAGTAAACTACACACAAATAAATTTAGAAATATATGTACTATGGGGCTATCACTGCGAATTGATATGCTCATGACTCTATCATGGTGAACTGGTCTCACGACATCATCAGACATAACCCTCTGTCAAATAAAACATGTAATTAAAATGAGTACGTACAAGTGACAAGTATACATGTATGCTCAATAAATCTAAAATACTTAATTACCTTCCCCTTCATGTAAACACTAGACACCTGAACCCCCTCACATTGCCCCCTAGTGGCAACTAGTGAAACGTGCATCAGTATGTAATAAGATTATCATAAAAATTAGAAAATACATGTATACAATATTATAATAAAATTAAACCAATGAGTACATTAAAACATATGTACTGTGGAAGTGTCAAGGCCAAATGAAATGGCCAAAAGCATGGACCCCTCCACCTATGCTATCTCCTCCTTTGTCATCAATTGGACATACATGAAACACATTAAAAACATAAGTGGGAAATCATTATAAGAAAATTCTATTAAAAATATGAATGTTTAAAATTAAATACAATATAACAAGTTAATTGTTTACTCTTACTATAACAGTAGGAGTCCATGGCTCTATATGCCCCTGATGCACATCTCCATGGGGTGCTTCAGTTCCTATAGTGTGCTATGTAGTATCGTCCACCTTCAACACATAGTTATATGCATCACTATCAATCAGGGGACCCAAGCACATATTCTTACACATAACGCAAGTATGAGGCACACAAACATGTGAGCTCATGGAGGATGTGGAAGGGCTAGAATCATTAGAATGAGGAGGCAATAATGCCACACTCTGCCTAATGAGTAGATCACTCAAGGCGTGAATCGCTTTAATAGTTTGTGACCAGCCTCAACAATAATGTGAGGATGTTGTACAGTGGGAGGTGGTGAAATCTCAGGAGGGAGGGACATATGTACAAGATTTCACCCGTTGTGCCCCTGGCCTATCCTGGGGAGTGCCTAAGCCACGCCCTAGTTCTGTCTCATGCTCTAGTAATTAAATTTGTGATCGAGCACAAATTTAGTATACAATTTCTCAATGAAATAGAATGGGACATCCAAATTTCTATGGGGTGGTCTATCAAAAACCATCCACCAGCAATCCCAAAAGTTGTCACATATTGCATCATTTGTACACCATTTAATTGACAACTTGGCTTTTTTAGGGTCCACTTTTAAACTATTTTTGGTATCAACATAAACATTACATATGTCATGTTTTGTTATGTTTAGATCCATAATTTGATCGTAGTCAAGCCCATCATCAAATTGGGTGTGCATGGATTCATGCCAAAGAAGTGTAACATTGTGTTGTTTTGTGAGTTTTTCCATGCACTCAATAATGAAGTTCAACGTGGAAAACATGGGACACAAGGTGCATATATTTTCATATGTATTATGATATCCTCCAAGCTAATTTAGATTATCTCCTATGAGATCCTATATTGGTTGAGGGTTTGAGAACGGTTGGTCTTCTAAAGGCAGGGGATTATTTTGAGGTGGTTCTAGATTTTTCGTGGACTGAGAGGGAGGGTTTTTAGATTGGTGTGAATCCATGTCTAATTCAAAATCAATTTAGAATAAAAAATATAAATTTCAACTCTAGTTTATAATCAATTTTAAAAAATAATACACAATATCATATAAAACCTAATTTTTTTTTAAAAACAATAAATTTCAATGCAAAAAAAAACAACAACAATGAAACTACATAATTTAACTTACCTGGTGTACTGTAGGAAATATGATATCAAATCCCTATCTGATATATGATTTTTTTGGCTTGGCTTTGCTACGCTCTATGTTTTCACAATGAAAATGTTGAACGTAGCCGCGGGCAACAATATATTATTACTGATGAATATCAAATATTCGATATTATCGGACATCCAATATTATTAGATATCAAATATAATCGGACATCTGATAATGCTTTAGCTTTGGATTTTGGCTTGGCCAGGTGTACTGACATCTAGGCCTACTCAAAAGTCAACAATTTTTTGGGTGCACTTTTGGATGAGTGAAAACCTGATTTTTTCACATCGCCAGTTTTTGGTATACCATGATCCTGCACAGACCCATCATTTTGTATCTTAAAGTTGAACCACTATTTTGTGTTTTGAATTTGGTTTCTTTATTCCCCTTTAAATTAACTTATCTCCCTAGCTCACTAGAGTGCTAGTATATGTGAGGTGGCATTGGGCCATTCATCCCTTGGGGTTCCATCAATCTCAAGGGGGGTGAATCGCCTTCTCCACATTTATATTGTTACATGTTTTTCTACTATATTAATTGTGAAAGGTCTTTTAATTATACCCTACCCATCAATGGAAACTATATTAGGGATTAATTTTAACACTTGATACACCACTTATCTCTCCCTCTCTCTCCCCATCCCTCTCCTTTGTTTATCTATAACTTTATACCTTTCTATCTCTATTTATGTATCTCTCTCAATCATACATGTAAAAAATATTTAAAACTATTCCAAAAGTCTTTAAAATTGTAAATAATAGAAATGGGCTCATCATAGGCTATTCTAATATCTTTAAAAGTTAGTTTCATCCATAATGTCAGTGTAGAATATGATGCAACAATAATATATTCATCTTTAGCACTACATAAAGATATTTAATCATGTTTCTTACTTGACCAAGAAACTAATCGGCGTTTAAGGAAAAATGCACCCCACTTATACTTTTTGTATCCTTTGCACATCTGACCCAATTTGCATCTATATGAGAAGTCAAGGGAAATTCTAATTTTATTGGATACCATAGTATATAGTCTTATGTTCCTTTTAAGTATCTAAAAATCCTTTTCATAGTAGCAATGTGTGTTTCTCTGGAGTCTTGCTGATATCTAGGTACAAGACAAACAAAATGCATGATGTATGGTCTAGTAGAAATTAGATATAACAATCCTCCAATCATTGATCTATTTTTTTCTCTCATCATGCTTAGGAGATTCAACATCTTTTCTCAACTTACAACTAGTAACTATAGGAGTCAATATTGGTTTAGCATTATCCATTTAAAACTTCTTCAAAATTTCTTAAACATACTTTGATGTTGAAATAAAGATACCCTCACTTTTTCGAATGACTTGTAAACCAAGAAGGAAATTAATTTACCCAATCATAGACATTTCAAAATATTCTTGCATCTCATTAGAAAAATTATTGCACATATCATCCTTTCATCCATAAATTGTATTCATCCACACAAACAATAAGAATGAAAATCACCCGAGGCCAACCCACTGCTGGTTTTCTACCAACAGAACCCTTGAAGCTGGAAATCACGGATGGATCAATCGAAAGGATTCAGAAATCTTGTACATCCTATCGATTATTATGTAGTTGGAATGGTCTGGTGATACCCTCAATGAAAGTTGTTGATTGTCTACAACAAGAACTACAAAATCAGGTAAGTATTTCTATTCTCCCCGAAAATTTCTTATATATTGATTGTAATAGTAAGAAGCTTAAAGAAAAATTATTGCGAGAAGGATGCCCTAAATTCAGGAATACCAAATTTTCAACTTTAGCTTGGAAACAATTTTTCAATCCTCTAAACCTTAAAGAATTTTTGGTTGAAAGAGCAATTTTTTTGAAAAAATTACCTAAAGAGCTATCCAGTGAAGTAACCCTCAGAAAAATAGGGAACCTTATAGGAAAATTCATTGGTTTTGTGGATTCCAAATCTAATTATGCAGAGAGTATCATTATAGTTTGAATAAACTTAACAAAAAGATTTAATTCTCCTATAGAAGTTGACTGTAAATTAGGCTTAACAACTATCTTTCCGAGCATTATCGAGCAAGAGATACAAATGGCAGAAGATAATGAAAGCAGGTGTAATCGGTTCAGATCAGAAACATGCAAGCTAGTCACTATCTAGAACAAATCTACCTATGCAATAGATCAGCATTTTAACCTGAAACTCCTTAAAAATAAAGGAGGATTTTTGTTCAAACCTAAAGGAAAGGCACCTGAGAAGAAGGACTCTATAGAGAGAAGCAATTAGGGACAGAAGGCTTTGTCACCCAGGTTACTCTGCCCAGGTTTTGAATCTTTATCTATGGCAGTGCCTAGGCTCTTTATGGAAGCAGAGGAAGGGAAAAATAACTTAATTAACACTCAAGAAATAAACTTGGATAGCAGAAAAAAGGAAATGGCTAAGAATTGTAGCCTACCCCAAGTGGTGATAGCCCAAAATAGAGAGGTGGAATTTCCAAAGTTGAGGGAGGCTAGGACCAGCAACCATGAAGATGAGCAAAAGGGAGCAACACTATTGGAAGTCAACAAGGAGAATAACTCTGGGAAAACTGGCATAAGAGTTAAAGGAAGCAGAAATTGGAAGGGAACTATATTTTTTGGCCTCCAAATTAAATAAAGATATATGGGGAAAAAATGAGGAAGTTAATAATCTATCACTCATTAAGAAGACATGTATCTTAACAACAGAGGAGGAGGCAATTCCAAGCAAAAGAAACTTAGAGATAGCCTTTATGCCAACATCTAAAAGATGGGAAATTGAAGAATCAGAGGATAGAGCGCTAACACAATGGGAACAAATCACTCAAGGAGAATGCAATAAAGAAATGGAAATGATGTTGTCTGAAGTGGTCAGCCCAACCAAAATCCAATAAATGCAGTTAGCTACTATCAAAGAAGTGGCTTTTGGGCACCAACAACATGAGGCTACAACCAAGGATGATCACTATGAAAAGAGCTATTTGCCAAATATCAAAGAGTGCCTCGTAGAATTGAAGGTGACAGTAAAAGATTCAGGGGAAAAGGAAAATTTAGATCAGATGGAAATCTAGATGGAGAGTCAACAAAAAGTAATTAAAACTAGACTCAGTAATATCCTTGATACAGAAGGGCTAGAGGAGGCTTCCCCAACTCAAGTAGAAAAGGAAGTTACAATCATAAAAAACTATTTAGGGGATACCCTACCAGATGAAATTATTGGCATATTCTTGGATGAGATATATGATGAAGATGAAGTAAAGTTATAGAAAACACTCTTGATAAAAGGCATCAAGGAAATGATGAGGGAACAAGAAGAGACTGCCATCCTATTGGTCAATCTAAAAAACATGGAAGCATAGGAACCTAAAACTTATGGGATTGCCTATCCAGAGGACAGTAAAGCATCCCCAGATTGTGATAGAAAAATAAAGAAAAGGGGCACAAAATTGAAAGTAGAACTCAAAGAGAGAGATGGTGAAGCTTTTGGTCAAGTCAAAATCACAGCTCTACTAAATGTAGGGAAGGGGAAGTTCCTTCCCAAGGAAACATGAATGTCCTCACGTAGAATGTTAGGGGCTTAAACGCCCCTAAAAAATAGTGGATTGTGCACCACTGCATCAACAACACCAAAGTAGATATTCTTCTTCTTTAGGAAACTAAAATGACTAGAGATGAGGCATTAATATTCAAAAAGAAATTAGGAGTTAGAGATTTAGAGGATACCTCGGCAACAGGAGCATCTGGGGGCTTAGCTCTCATTTGGGACCCTCAAATAGGTGCCTTCAATATCTTAGAAAAACACCAATACTGGATGGTAGGACATGTTAGAACTTTCAGAAATAACCTAGTTTTCGATCTCATTAATGTTTATGGGCCTATACAAACTAAAGAGAAGCTTTTGGTCTGGAAGTAAATTGAAAATTTCCTTATTAACAATTCAAACCAAGTTAACCTTATAGGTGGAGATTTTAACTCCATAATCAAGCTCTCAGAAAAGAGAGGAGGTAGTAATAAACTGCCTCAAACAGCCATCGACTTTACAAACTGGATAACCAGAAATTCCCTTCTAGAAATACATACGGAAGATCATTCCTTTACCTGGAACAATAGATGGAAAGATTTCTGCAATATTATAGAGAATCTTGATAGATTCTTCCTACACAGGAGTCTTATAAATATTAATGCCACACTAAGTGCAGAAATACTGCCCATTTCTGGGTCAGACCACTACCCTGTGCAACTGAATATAGAGATAGAATCAAGGCTAAAAAATTGTCCCTTCAAGTTTGAACCTATGTGGCTCAAAGATGAGAACATTCTAAACGTAATCAAGAAATGGTGGGAAGAAAAAAAGGTGTCGGGCTCTAAAATGTACATAGTTACTAGTAAATTAAAGACTATTAAAAGCAAACTGTTAGAATGGAACTCATCAAACTTTAGACATATTTTCAAGAAGAAATTGGACTTAGAAGAGAAATTGAAGGAGGTTAACACTAAGGTCATCAATTTAGGAATGGATGAAGCATTATACCTAAAAGAGAAAAGTCTCTTAGTAGAATACGAGGATATATTGACCAAAGAAGAAATCTTCTAGCATCAAAAATCAAGAGAAACGTGGCCGGAAGTAGGGGATAGAAACACCAAATTCTTTCATAATAGCACCAAAAAAAGAAGAGTTATCAACATAATAAAAAATATTAAATGCAATAACAGGGACAACCTTCAAAACTACAAAGAAATTGCAGAAGAAATCGTAAATTATTTTAAAGGAATCCTGAACAATCTAGAGGGCTCAAACTTAAATAAGAAAGAAGAAATACTAAAGTATATCCCCAAGGTCATAACAGCCCAACACAACAAACTTTTACTAGAAAAATTTACTGAAAGAAAGGTAAAGGAAGCTCTAATGCAAATGAACCCTGATAAGTCACCAGGGCCTAACGGTTTCTCTACTGGCTTCTATAAAAAATGTTGGGAATTTCTAGGAAAGGAGGTCACAGAGGCTTTGGAAGGGATTAGAAACTCAGGAAAGATCCTGAAGGAAGTCAAAAACACCTTTTCAAGCCTTATTCCAAGGAAAAAAAAACCTAAGAACTTGCGTGACTTTAGGCCTATTGTGTTATGTAATACTCTTTATAAGTTGTTATCAAAAACTTTGACTAATCGGTTGCAAAAACTCCTCCCCTTATTGATAAGTGAGGAACAAACCAGATTTGTACTAGGTAGATAAATTTATGATGGAGTGATTATTGCTCAAGAAGCTATCCATTCTATCCAAAAAAACAAAGCACCCAGCATGCTTCTTAAACTATATATCAAAAAAGCCTATGACAAAGTAGATTGGAGGTTTCTATGTAAATGCTTAGGGGCATTTGGATTTTCCAAGAGCTGGATTAATTTATTTTATGAATGCATTTCAACACCTATGATTTCTATCTTGATAAATGGAATGCCAGAAGGATTTTTTGAGATCTCTAGGGGAATCAGGCAAGGGGACCCAATCTCACCTTACCTCTTCATCATAATGGTAGAGGCCCTAGGGAGAGTAATAAATGCAAAAAGAGAAGAGGGTTTTCTCCAAGGTATAACTATTACTAGTAGCTTAGAATCAACTGCTCACCAACAGTTCACTGATGATACCATGCTATATGATGCAGGAGCATCCTGGGTGTAAGGGCAATCTTGTATCACCCAAAAATATTTCTGTTTTCTTTTCAATAAGGGCTACCTTGTGCAGAGCTGCTATTTATGGAAACTTGCTATTTTTAGTAAGTTGGTCATACGATCTCAGAATGTTCTGATTTTGCATGTGGAGGTTCATTTTAGTCATATCAGCCTGCCAGTAAAGTTTCATGGCTAGATCGAGTTTGGTTTTGAAGATATTAAAAATTTTCGGTATTGAAAATAGGGTACAGAAACTTCGGGCTCAGTTTTGAAGGCTTTAGAGGCCCTGGATGAGGTCAAAACTTGGGCTTGCATAATTTAGGCAGTGTAGAGTGCTTCGTGACATTTCCGAAATGGGGTTATAATAGTCAATTGGGTCAACTGGTGATGACTTATGGTCTCCAGAAGTTGGGCCACCTGAAATGGCAAAAAATAATTTTCCTTCAAAATTTTGTTCGAGTTTCAAAAGTTATTTTGAGCCGAATTTGATGTACTAAATTGAAAAATAAAATAATTCTAAGTTTGCTCGGCCCTAAGGGCTAAATTTCTGGAACCTTCTTGGGCGATGAAAATTGCCTATTTAAAGAAGGCCCGTAGTGTTGTCTTAGGCAGTTCGGGACAGTTCTGGGTAGATCCGGGTAATAATTCGAGGCTTTGTCCTACAGAATATTGTAAGGGGAATGCTCATGTGGCTTTGCATATTGTAATTCTAAAAGTTTGTAATTCCATATTTGTGGAGATAATAAGAAGCCCATTTTCTGTTCTTGCAGATTGTTGTTGCTTCTCTGTTTCTGTTATGTGTTTGTGGCATTAAGGGGAGCACCCTTCATCAAGTGGTATCAGAGCAGGAGTTCCTGAGTGTGTAAACAGATCGCCGACTATGAGGCAATTTGCACCAGGACTTTGGTCAGGGTTTCAATGTGCATCATGAAAATGCCTCCATGAAGGGAACATGGAGGAAGAGCTGGTGTTGTGACACCTGAGGTTAGAGAGCTCCAGAGACAAGTGCAAGAATTGCAAGAAGAGATTCGTAGAGGAATGAATCTTAATGTTAGAAATGAAAGTGAGGATGAAGCCAAAGAAGGAAATGATGATCAAGAAGAAGTTGAAGTTTTGAATCCAGATGAAGAAAGGCTTTTTCGAGCCATTTCCAAGATTGGGAAAAGACCTAAGGCTGAGGTTCCTACATTTTCAGGGAATCTTAAACTAGAGGAGTTGATTGACTGGATCAACGAATGTGAAGAATATTTTGAGTATGAAGATATTGAGGATCCTGATCGGGTCAAGTTTGCGAAGGCCAGACTGAAGGGTCATGCAAAGATCTGGTGGCAGGAGATCCAATTGGAGCGAAGTCAAAGAGGAAAGGATAAAATCACAAGATGGGATCGGATGTTGGATAAGTTGAAGGAAAAGTTCATTCCTGTTGATTATGAGCTTGACCTACTGAAGAAAATGCAAAGTTTGAAGCAAGCAGGAAAATCTGTCCAAGAGTATACGGAGGAGTTCTATCGAATCCTCATCCGAACAGGCCATGCA
>MU226774.1:104164-145767 GCA_018584345.1 Thuja plicata | reverse complement strand
AACATTCTCAACACTCATAGACAAACTTTAGTGAAGACATTGGGTGGTTAATATTATAAGTTTGGTACAAATTTATTATATACCAGAGATTTATAACTAGCAGGGTAGTTTATACCTATTTAGGACTGTTTGAACATCCTTATTCCATAGAAGGTTAACATATGGTTAATACTTATGACTCTTAAATATTTGGCTCATCTATATGATTGTCTCTTTAGAACTTACTATATGGATTTCTTTTATTACAGATGACCACTGGGCCTTTCATAGCAAAAGATAGTAGAATTAGTCAGATAATGTATTACCTATATAAAAGCTAGAGCAGATTAATATGAAGTCAATAAAAGACTAACATTCATAATAAAATAACCTTATCTACTCTGTGCATAGAAAATATCAGTATCTATTAAAGTGACTGACCTTAATCTACCCTCTCAAAGAAATTTTTTCTCTTTAGATGTATTATGTATGCAGGAAATACACAAGAGCTGGAAGGAAAGGTAAGTATGCAGAAGACTGGAATATGATAAGAATTTGGATGAATAGGAATATTACTTAATCATGATCAATTGTATTGAACCAGATCAAAGTAATTGAAGGCAAGATTAAGAACCTTAAAGTTCCTAAGAGAAATTTTAGATGTCAAAATTCTAAGGGAATGCCCTTAGATTTGGAAAAAATGAAAAGGAAATGTTTACTTCCATATTCTGTAAATGAGGGTACGCCCTCATAAATAATTTTATGATATGTACTTTATAAGAGGGTATGCCCTCTCAAGTCACAAACAACTATTTGTGTATTGTATTTACTTTTTTTGGACTATGTCCCGGGCAAGACTGGAGGTTTTCTTTCCTCTGTTCTTTCCTAGCAGTGCCTACACCGAATGGAGGTGTATTTTCTTATCTATTTATTAATAAAATTATATGGCTTCAGCCTCTTACTGATAAAAAAAAAAGAATGAAAATTTTATGTTCTTAAAATAAAGATTATTATTAGTAGTACCTTTTTGAAATCCCTACTTCAACAAATACCTATCAAGATTTATATATAAGGATTTGGAATCTTTCTTCACTGCATATAATGTCTTCTTCAATTTGTAGACCATATCTAGATTATCTGATAGCTTGAATCCTTCAAGTTGCTCTATGTATACTTCTTCCTTTAGTTCTCCATTAAGGAATGTAGAATTGACATCCATCTGATAAACTTTGAAGTCCTTATGTGTTGCAAATGCCATAAATATTATGCTCACCTCCATTCTTTCCACAAGAGAATACGTCTCCTCAAAATCAATTCCTTCCACTTATGAGTAGCCTTTTACATATATGTCTTTCCCTATTGCTTACTATGTTCCCTTCATTCAATTTGACCCAAAATACCCATTTATTTCCTATCATATTAGTATCTAATTCTCTTGCGACCAATTCAAAATTTTGATTCTTCTCAATCTGATCCTGTTCATTTTTCATATTTTTTATCCAATCTTGATTACTACAAGCTTCTTTCACGTTCTTTGGTTCTATTTCTCAAATCATCATCAACTTTACTTCTTTTTATTAACCTCTATTTTTCTCTCCAATAATTTGTTTCTCTAAATTATTCTTCCATGCATACCTATGAGTTTTAGGAGAAACTAACCGAGAAACTTTTTTATCATTTTGCACTTCATTTTCTTCAGCTTTATCTTCTTGTTTTTGCCAATTAACTCATTTGATTCATATCCAACTTCTTTTTCTATAAAATTTAAAATTTATCATCAACCTTCACATTTGTGATTTAAACTATGCTTCTTAGTCTCTTTTTGTAACATCTATAAGTTTTATTTTTAGTAGAGTAACCAAGGAATATACCTTCATC
This sequence comes from Thuja plicata, assembly GCA_018584345.1. Classification (NCBI taxonomy): domain Eukaryota; kingdom Viridiplantae; phylum Streptophyta; class Pinopsida; order Cupressales; family Cupressaceae; genus Thuja; species Thuja plicata. The sequence continues at coordinate 143,910 of MU226774.1, read as the reverse complement.
AGCCTTAATATCAAACTTTCCCAAATTTTCTACATCTCTTTTGATATAACACTTACTTCCAAATACTTTGAAATATTTCATAGAAAGATTCCTTCCATACCATAACTCATAAGATGTATTTCCAAGGTTTCTTATGATTTATACTCAGTTAAGTATGTATACTATAGTTTGTATTGTCTCTTTCTAGTAACTTTAGGGTAGATTTTCTTCCTTTATCATTGTTCTAGTAGCTTGTTGAATTGTTTTGTTCTTCCTTTCAACCACACCATTTTTTTGTGGAATTCTAGGACTTGAAAAATGTTTCTTTATCCTATGATTCCCAAAAAAAGTATTAAAATCATCAAAATAAAATTCTACTCCTTTAACATAGCTTCAGCATTTGATTCTTCTATCTATCTCGTTCTCAACCATAGCCTTGAATATCTTAAAATTTTCTAATGCTTTGAATTTTTCTTTCATGAAAATAAACCAAATTCATTCTAGACTAATAATCAACTATGAGCATAAAGTACCTATCACCTTATTGATTTCTTTTTCTGGTTGGACCACAAGGATCAATGTGCACTAACTCTAACATCTTGGTAGAAGATTGTTATTTAACTTTAAAATTCTCCTTGTTTGTTTTCCAACTTGACATTCTTTGTATACATCATTAGTATATTTTGTAATCTTTGAAAAATCTATCATGTCTTTAATTGAATTAACTCTCGTTAGATTATCAAAATTAGTGTGACACATCCTATAGTGCAATAACTACTCTCTTTGATCTGAGATATCAGATAATATCTGCTAACAGTCTTCAATTGATCATTTTTCGTCAATATTCGCTAGTTCTAAACCTTTTTCCAATTTCACATAAATAATCCTAAAAATATAAGATTATATCCATTTCCACACATTTTACTCAGACTCAAAAGATTATGATTTAAGCCTTTAATATAGTAAGCATTGTCAATATTATGCTTGCCAACAAAACATATTAAACCAATTCTCATTATCTTAGTAGTTTGATCATCTCCAAATCTATGAACATCTCCATCATACTTTTCAAGCTTTAAAAACTTACTCTTGTCACCACTTATAGGATTTGAGTATCCACTGTCAATAATCCAATAATCTCTATCTATTTTAGCATGACAAGAAAAAGCGATAATATTTGCAATTTTAGTAGCAACTTTATGAGAATTTTCTTATATAATTTTTCTAGGGTTTGTAGAAGAAGATTATTCTTTTATAGCCAAGAACAAGCATTCACCATCTTCCTCATAATCATATATATACTATCATCTTATCTGACATAATAATCTTTCTAAATAAATTTAACTTTTATTTCCTTATTCTTATTTTTCTCAATTCTGTTAGGACATGTAGAAGCTTAATGACCTATCTTTCCACAACTAAAATATTTAAAGGGAAACTTACCTTTATATTTTTGTTTCCTTTCATCATTCTTCTCACAATTTTTTTCTCAATCTCATCAAATTATTCCTCATCAAATTCCTCTTCCTTTACTAATTTAGTAGCTTTAAATATAGTTTTTGTTTTTGCACTGTTTGTACTAGATTCTCTCATCTAAAAATAAAGTGAGGAGTTACACATTTGTTCTCAAGTATATCTATTAAAATTTTGTGCTTTACCTATAATAGAGACCTTAGAGCTACATGAGTTAACAATATCTTAGAGTACCTTTTGCACACCATCATTTTCCTTCAAGTCACTACCAAGAGCTCTAATCTCATTTACAACATCAAATATCTTCTATAAATAGATTCTTATAATGTCATTATCCTCAAAATCCTTGATCTTATTAGGAGTATTTAATCCATTTTCAGGTTTCAAATATTGTTTCTCAATAGCCTTCCAAATTTCATAACCAAAATAAATCAAATATCCATGCATCTTCGCCTTCTAATAAGGATAATCAGATCCATCTAATATTTGGAATGTCATTTTGTGCACCAATAGGATCTCCTAAAGTAGTTAAGATCTTATCCAAGGAACCAAAGATCTAATACCAATTATTGAATGTATAGAACAATGGAGGGGGGGTGAATTAGTTGTCAACAAATACTTTAAAAAAATTTCTTTTATTAGATCCAAAAAATGGATATTTAAAATTTAACCATAGATAAATGTAAACATGAAAGAACATAGAAATCACCATACACAATGAAACACCATTTTTACATGGAAAAACATGTTAAGGAAAAAATACACATATAAGTGATCTATAGATATCTTCTTCTCACTTCTCAACTCAACACCACACTTCACACGAATTCATACATATAGAGAGATGTATCCTCCTTCACACATCCTTTTCACACACACACACACACACACACACACACACTCTTTCCTTTTTTGATTTATTATTTGTTTATACATCCTTTCATTTGTAAAGTCTGTCACTATGAACGAAGCATCTTATCCAAAAACTATTTAAATTAGGTTACCAGTATACATTCTCGCGGTAGAAAAGAATGAGAAGTGGACCAAAATACACTTTAATCAGGACCAAAATTATCAACATACGCATTACATACTATCTTGCATTCACCAAGGCTTTTAACTAAACTGTAAACACCTGAGTTCAACCAAACCTAGATTAAGAACACCATCAAACTTTGAAACCATGCCTTTGAAACTCAAAACATAATGGAAACTAAATCTGATGAAGCTAAAAACATTAAAATCTTAGTTTTAGAATTACACCATAAATAAATGTAACGTGGAGAAATGTGGATCATTCATTACAGAAAGGAAAATCTATCAATCATTTTCATACTCAGACTAACACCACCTTCACTGAACTTCATTCCAAAGAACCAAAGATTGGATCCAATGCCTCCAAATAGTACTCAACAACATACCAAAGCCTCATCGATAAATTTACAATATTGAAGAAATGCGAAGGATATTTCTTAGTATTTCTACATAGGAAACTTGATAGCAATTGCAAAACCCAGTCACAATTGAAAACAACATGTTTACATGAATGAAAACTTTAATAACTCAATAAACAACCCATTCTTCTTAAATTTACAACATTTTTAACATGAAAGTATATAAAAGAGAAAAAAAGAAAAGGCATGTACATACAAATACCAATTGAGAATTCACAAACGATAACAAATTCTAAGGGATTCTCATGATAAAGTATGTTTTGAAATTTAATGATGATGAAAGAAGGGTGATAGTTCAACACGTAGAGAGATGGGTAACTCCAATAAACCTGAACCAAGATACCAAAGCTTGATTATGTTTCATTACATCAATTGCATGAGTTATAATCATTTTAATAGATTGAAAAATATTTTCACATAGGCAAAAGATATCATAATTTTGACCTAAAAAAAATTACTAATTTAAAATTAGAAGTACATCTAAAAGATACAAGTTAAATGCATTATTTTTAATTTCTATAAAATTATATAATATCAAGAACCCTTATGTACACAAAACTCGTCAAAGTGCTTCTCTGAAAATTTCTCCAAAGTTTCCCTCTATCCACATCACTTTTAATTACAAATAGCCTTGTATTAATAGGCTTTCCTTGATAACTAACTAGTAACCACCAAGGTACACTACCTTTACATTTTGAGAAAAATAGAATCAACTTTATTTTAGTTTGAAATTTATCAATTTTTGTGTAAATGAAGCCTATTTTCTAACTTGGTTAGAAACATTTGACTTAAGTCACTTTTTTGAATAAACATATAGAAACTTATAACATTTGACTTGTGAGTTATGCTAAGTTAGCTCTTCATCCCTATTAGCTCTATTTATATTTGAATCTTCCTTGTCATAAAACTGCTATAAACTTGGATCTCCATTCAACTAGCACTTCATTCATTTCCATTCTCTTATTTCACCTAGATGTAATGGTATTCTCTAGGTCACATGTAAGGAAATTCTAGGTAAACATACCTTTGAACATACATAAGAAATGATCCTAATGGTAAACTATCTTTAACTCGCACCAAGTGGATGATAAAATTGAAAAGGAAATGTTTTAGCCAAATTTTCTTTAAGATAAAATTCAAGCATACTACATGTAACTTTACACCAAAACATAGACACATCATGGAATTGATATGGGATGTTATGCATAAGAACAAGTTCTAACAATCTTTGACCAAACAACTATATTTTTTACCACCCTTATTTTCTGACTCGATCATCAATATATGAGTGTTATGCTTATGTATGAATAGTTCCACCATTTTTGTGCAAAAAATATTCTTTCTAGCATTGCATTCATGTTATCTAAAGATAATAACATGTGTCAATATTACTGTTCACTTCTTCAGTTTTCTATATTTAATATTTAAATTAAAAATTATAATATAATCATATTTTAATTTTTAACTAGTTATTAAATATAAAAAGTTGTCTTATTACAGGGCCTTTTGATGCATGGATAGACAATTCCAACGCTCTAATGTTGATAGGTTCTCCAATATAATGATAACTCCATAGCTCAATATAATCTCATCCAAATAATTTGACAAAAAATTCATGGAAAATCCATGTGTTTTATCCATGCTAGCATTCATAGCATAGATCAAAATAATTTTCTTATAATAGCCACACATGAATCTATTCATAATAAATTAGAACAATAATATTTCAAATTTATTTTAAGCCAAAGATAATTGCGAGAAGATTCTTCTAGATAAGATTCTTCTAGTTTAGAGGCTCAAAATATTTTTGAATAACTTCATTACATGAATATGCCACAATGATTACATTCTATGAAAAGAGATCTAATTTCAAGTGTTTTGATAAAAATTTCATGTGCAGTGTTTATGCTTTCACACTTCGATGTTTTCTATTTTATATGAAGAATAATTATGTCCACTAAATACAAGATAATGTCAAGTGTGAATATAGAGTAATGCCAAATTTATTGGAAGTATTATCTAAATAATATGCCTCAAACTACCCACGATAAACAATACAAATCTCTTGGAAGTATTATCTGAATAATATATTATATGAATAATATATCTGAAAATTTTTCATATAAATTCACTTAGAATGTTTCAACATTCCCAAACTATAAAAGGATAATTACCATTGAAAAATGTACTCTGAAACACTAAAAAGATATCAAAACATATTCATATTCATCACTTCACCTAGCATTGCATATCTCTAATTGATAGAGATTCAGGCCTCCTTTCAAAGCAATTAGTTTACATCTCACGGAACCAAACCATAGTTAGAATGCAAGGTTGTCTATATGAACTATGTAAAGAACCAAATCAAGTTCTAATTAATGAGATCACTAACACAAATGAAATTTTTCATAGAATACTAGGGCACTTAAAATTAAAAGCTCTATCTTCCATGGAAAATATAGTCACTAGATTACCAAAACTTAAATAGTACAACCCTGGGGCATGCAAGGGATGTGCCTTAGGTAAAAACACTAAAGGGGAATCTCAAAACAGCTCTAGCAAATCAAATAATATATTATAATTAGTTTGCTCAGACTTATGTGGACCAATTTCTATTCCGTAAATAACAGGGATTAGATACTATGTAATATTTGTTGATGATTTCTCCAGAAAGACCTGGATCTATTTTCTTAAAAATAAAGAATCTGACGAGATTCTGAAAAGGTTTAAGGACTTCAAATCCCTTAATGAAAACTTTTCTTGGAATAAAATAAAGACCCTAAGGATAGATAATGGAAAAGAATATACATCATACATTTTTAAAGAAATTTGCAAAGAATTCAGGATTAAGAGGGAGTACACTATCCCTTACAACCCTCAACAGAATGGGGTTGCTGAAAGGATAAATAGAAAAATTGTTGAAGCTTCCAAGGAAATGCTTCTTGATCAAAACATTGACCTTTCTCTTTGGGAAGAAGCATCAAACACTATAGTATACATTCAGAATAGATGTCCACACTCTCACATTGATAATAAAACCCCTGAAGAAGCCTTCTAATAGAAAAAAAATAGACATCAGTCACTTATAGATATTTGGTTGTCTAGTATACATACACGTACCCAAAGAGAAGAGAAAAAGGATAGAACCATCTAGAATAAAAGGTATATTTGTAGGCTACAGTGAAACCTCAAAATCATATTGAGTATATGTACCTATCTAAAACCAGATTGAACTAAGTAGGGATGTAATCTTTGAGGAATATATAGAATTCTCTAGAGCTAGAAACTCCATGGAACTAGAGATACATGATTTTCCAGAAGAACCCACTCCTGAGATTCAGAGGGAGTATTATAAGGAAGAATAAAATAAGGAACAACACACAACACTGAAAACCGCCAAAAAGAGACCTCCGTGGGCTACAAAGACAATAGAAGAAGCAAAGTCTTATGGAGCTCCTTCAGGGGCCTTTAGAGAAATGAAAAGACCTACAAGATTATCTAGTTATGTATCCCTAAAGAGTGAACTCTAAAAATTAGAACTTGCAAGTGTTTCAGAAGCTCTTTAGTAGCAAGTATGGAAAGATGCCATGATTGAGGAATATTAGTCCATTCTAAAGAATAATGTATGGGAAATTGTTCCTATACCTAAAGAGAAATTTGTGGTCACCTCAAAATAGTTGTACAAGATTAAACACACTGTAAATGACAGTATAGAGAAGTACAAAGCAAGGTTTGTAGCCAGAGGCTTCTCATAGAAGGAAGGGATAGACTATGGGGAGAATTTTTCTCCAAGTTCCCATTATACTTCAGTTCGAGCAATACTAGCCATCACAGCTGCCAAAGCATGGAAATTCCATCAGATGGATGTAAAGACTACCTTCCTAAATGGAACTATTAAAGAAGTGGTCTACCTAGAACAAACTGAAGGCATTGAGATCCATAAACCTAAAACACATGTGTGAATATTAAAGAAATATCCATATGGACTTAAACTGGATCCTAGAGCCTGGTATGAGAGAATTGACAACTATCTTTTGAAATTAGGATTTTCCAAAAATGATACTGATGTAAATTTCTACTTTAAACATATTAAAGATAATATGTTCATATTAATTTGATATATTTATGATCTATGGGTTATAGGAGAGGATCACCTCATTCATCAATGCAAGAAGGATTTATCCACATAATTTGACATGAAAGACTTAGGGGCACTACACTATACTTTCTAGGCTTAGAAGTTTGGCAAAAATCAGATAGCATTATCCTGAATCAAGGAAATTATACCATTGACATATTAAAAATATTTGGTATGAAAGATTGTAGACCATTGTCATCACCCATAGAAACTAACTTTCATAAACTAAAGGAAGCTGCAGCAGACCCTACATTCTACAGACATATAATTGGGTCTTTGATGTACTTGGTAAATACTAGACAAGATATTTTCTATGTAGTAAATGTATTAAGTCAGTTCATGTGTGACCCTAAGGAAATTCATCTTGTTGCTGCAAAACATATAATGAGGTATCTTCACGGTACTCTAAGTTATGGACTTAAATATGAAAATATTGACTTGGATCTTCATGGATTCACCAACTCAGATTGGGCTAAGAGGGGAGGGGTGAATCAGTACATCTAAAACTTTTATCTCTTTTAACCTTAATCCATTTATTAATCCATTGTATTACCAACCATCTATTCTATCCTATCTTTGTGTAAGTTATATCAACTCGTAAACTTAATAAACATGTAAACATTCATAGAAGCATTCCTGAAATGTAATGACTCATAACACAAGGTATGGTAACATAGATAAACCTTGTTAGAAGGTAAAAATTGCAGTGGGGATGACACCCATAAAAACCTCACTATTTGTAGATTGGAAGGGGCTGGTTAAGGCTTACAATTTGATCACTTCTGATGATCTACCCTGTTAGGAGTATTATGGGGAGATTGGTTAAGTTCTACTCTGTTAAGAGCATTAGCAACACTATTTAGTGTTCACTCGGTTAAGAGATTTACAAAGGATTTTTAAATCCACCTTTCTTGAAAGGATTTCTTCTATTTTCTACACTTTTTAGAATGTAGACAAAAATACTCATTGGCCTGAGTGTATGAAATCTTCAATTACTGATTACAGATCCATTAAAATCACATGTACAAAGTATCACCTAATGTGATTGATTAATACCTCTATTTCTTGGTAGCCTTGAATCTGGTTCTTGATAACCTAATTTATCTTTTAATTTTCTTGCTTGAAACAATCAATCTGATCCATAGATGTGCTCCTTAGCTACTTTCATCCTCACATCCATGTATGAAATGAATGATTACACATCTTGAACTGCCTCACAATAGGTTCCTAGTAAACATTCCCAAAGCCTCTCTTAGGAATAGTTTATTCAATCTAAGGATCACTTCTCCCACCATGAGGTGCATTTAGTTTGTCAACTCAGGGACGTATACTTGAAATGGTATGACATAGTATGTGTACTAAGTTCCTTAAAGAGTCACTCTACCTATGCTGCAGGAAAGTAAAGTACATGAAAGGAATCTACACTTGAGCTTCAGGAAAGGAAACACACCTATTCTTTACTAGAATGAATGCTACAAATTGAAAACTCTACTTAACCCTATTATTTCAACCTAGAGCATCTACTATAACCATCCTTTCAGGTGTTGTAGGAACATTCACAAAGTACAATGCTACAGGAAGAAACTGTAATCTTCTATCTAGAATGCTAGAAATGAAGAAAGTAAATCTATTCTACTCTACTCTAATCCACCTCCCAAGTGGCCCCCCATGGTCAACTTATCCTAATCTATTAACACATAAGATAAACCAAAAGTCACTTCATTATATTTCAAGAACTGATTACATGAGAATGATACATAAAACTGAAAATGAACTTGATGTGCAAGATACAATCAGAACTATGCATTAAAAAATCTCTGAACTTAAAAAATAACAGTCTCCTCCCTATAAATAGAGGATTTAATTCTTTATTCTAAAATAGAAAAGGAACCATCTAACTGAAACTACAACAGAGAGAAAAATTGGGAAATGCAATAGCCCATGACATATGCAATGAAGTCTAGATGACCAAGTCAACATGCTGGAAGTTTGGAGGGAATATAGCAGTGCTACATTCATGCATTTCTAAAATAGTGTCTCCTCATTTGCAGTAGTCGTGTCTTCTAATGTCATGTTGGTTATCCATTCACAATTGGTCTTTAACATTCTCTTTGAATGTTGTCGACCACTCCCAAGTGGCTCCTATTTCCTGGTAGGTTAGTTATCATGCAAACATATTCATACAAGTAGCTTAATCAAATTGATCTAGATATTAGAACACACATTCTTATTATTATATGAAATACTACAACATATATATAATATTGGCACAATATGGCATATCAATTCTACCCATAGGTTAAATGGCTCTATCTATACTTTGACATAAATTCAACTGATTATAAGTCCATGATTGTTGTGGTAATACTTAAAAATAGAGTATAAAGATTAATATAATATAGATAGTAAATGGTCTCATCATTTTCCCCATTGTAAGATGAATGCTTGTCATCAAGAATTACATCTTCTGGTAGTTTCTCTAAAATCTCCAACCTCTATCCTCCCTTTCCTATAGCTCTTGAAAGTGTAGTAGAAACCCCTTCTCTTCTCCTAGACATCCACTCAGTGATCCTCTTATAGTCGGTCAAGTCTGTTAGTATTGATGTCATACAAGGGCCAAAGGAGCATTGGTTTCTGCATGGTGAGTGGACACCAGAGTTCTTATCTAATTTTCCTTCCCAGTTGCATGTACATTGGTTCTCTTTGAATAGCTGCTTGGAGGTTCATAGGACTATGTGGTTCTGATTTCTTCAATGCCTCAGATAACCTACCCCATTAGCTTCTGGCATGAACCAGGGCTCTCTAAAAGATGAAGTAAGATAAACTGTCATACTCTACATAAACCTCTGTTCGAATCCCAAAAAAATTATCCCTGGTTTCCTCCTTAATTTTTCCATATGTCAAATTGATCCAATCACTAAGGAGTATATATAGCTTGCTACTTTCTTCCCTTAATGGAAATGGCTCTATTTTCTCTTGTTCCCTATAATTTTCTAGTTGTCTATCATAGTTGGCTTTATTGTGCATCCAGGACATTAGTGCCCTTAGGTGTACATCCCCTATATAAAGTAGAGGGTTCCACTCGGTCTTTGTTGGAATGATGAAGTTATGTATGTAAAACTCACAAAGTAAATTTTTCTGCCATGAGGGAAGAGTCTGGTATAGGCCATAAAATTCTTGGGCTGACTTGAACTTAGAGTCTATATCTTTAATGGTAATCATTAGTTGGAACAATAGGAAATGTTCTTTCAAACAGATGGTATAAACCCTAGGGGGTGGTCTGCATGCAATTATTTGATCAACCAACTTGAGGGCATGATCCATCTTTTGTTTCTATTTTTCCAATTTCTCTTTCAACTCTGCAATCTCCTCCCCTTGCTCTGTTATTACTCTCTTCATTTTATTTTTATCTTCTCCCCATAAAGTTTTTGTTAAAACATACTTATTATGTAAGCCAAAGAGAAGCATCTGCAAGGTGATTGGGCCACAATCTTCTACCTGGTTACTCTGCCTCCTCTGTTCTTTCCATGACTTCTCTAAGAAACTTATTAACCAAGTTTTTTTGTAGGGAACTAAGGTAGTTTTTGTGTAGGCTGACTGATGTATTACTGAGGCACTCTCCTCGTTACTATCTAGGATATCTTGATGGATTTACTAAGGACTATTTTGGTAAACATCAGGTTCAGCTTCATAAGTTTATGTTGAATGTGGAGGAAAGTTTGGAATTGTAGACTAATTTGGGGAGTCATCTAAAATGATTTGTACATTAGTTTTTTCATCAAATTGCAAAGGAGAAGCAAGTTGGCTTTCTAAGGATACTCTAGGGAGATGTCCTCTCATTCTAGGGATTCTTTGCATAGGGTTTTCTTCAATCTCTACAGCCTTTTTCTTAATAGCCTTCTTTGGCTTCTCTACTACAGGAGTAGCTACTGTAGGAACCAACTTCCTTTTCTTCCCCTTTAAAGAAGTAGGGGTTTGTGGCTTGGCTATAGGAACAGAATTTTCTCCCTCTAATTTCCATTTTTGTTTGGTTTGGGAAGAAGTGGGTACATTGCTCTCATGAGTAGGTAAAGGCACACTTTCTTATATATTTTCAGTTTCTGCCCCCTGCATTTCTTGCTCAACGGTTGGGTCAATTGGTATTGCATCATCATGACCAGATTGCACATTAGGGTTAACCTATGGTTGTAGGGTTTTATGCTGGACAAATTCTGACCATTCCATGGGAGAGGCATCCCTAAGAGATCTTTCTATTAACAATTTAATTAGGGCACAGTGGGTGACAAAATTGACATTTCCTTTTTGGGTCTCCTCAACACTGATGCACAAGATATTGTACAAGAAATTGGGGACATTTACTAGAAGATTATGCCTTACATAACTCAATAATTTAAAATGATGTGCATGTAAATTGTAAAATCTCCCTTCACATATAAAATAATTGATAATATGCGTAGCCAACTCATTATACAGTGGAGGGATAGCCATTATTTTGCACCCTTGTTTGGTAATCTCTAGTTGAGGGTCGCTTGGTAGGGTAAACTAGGCCCTAGCTGGTCTAGCATCATGAATATTAGGGTAGTTCTCTCCAACCATTGGTAATTGAGTAAATTCTATTATCTTCTCCTTTGTGGAAACAACTGTCAATCTCCATATAGTTGCTTTCCATTCTTCAAATGTACGTGCAAATTCAGCTGCTAAGTCTTCATAAAATTTTGTTAACTTTAAGAAATACCCTAACTAGCCACATGCATTAAACCTTCTTACCACTTCAAAATCTAAAAGTAACACACCATGTACTACCGGCTTGTGTCTCTACAACTGGCCTACCATCTGTGCTTGCCAATTTTCAATTTGCTCTGTAGTAGATAAATGTCTTACTCCTTGAATTTTAGACTACTCATTTTTAAAAACTATGGGCTTCCTTCTGAATTCCTCTGTTATCCTTAGCATGAACAACGATGATGTATTTTAACAAGAGAAATTATAGTTATTAATGTGGGTTACAACATAATTTAATTACAAGTCATATTAATCTGACAATCAGAGATAATTTGGGAATAAAGGTACGACAGTTGTGCAATAAAGCAATGGACTTTAATGAGACAAAGGCAAAGTCTAGATTTTAGGTGATGTTAAATATTTTAGGAGTAAATATAAATGACATTTTAGGAATTAATACACTTCCCTCCCCCCTACAAAATATTGAAAACTATCCACACTTGGCATACTTGGCATGAGGAATGGAATTGGCTTAATGTCGTAATGATACATTTATTATAGTACTAGATATAATCATCAAAATCTATGCGCTAAAAATAGAAAATTTTGAAAATCTTGTACCTATCATATGATCTTTCTATGTGCTAGAAAAAGGTGGCGAGAGTGGAACAAAAGTGGTGGCGGCTTGCATCAGCGTACTCGACTCTTATTGAAAGCAATTAAAGGAAAATGTTGATGACATGGAAGGTGGGTGGGTGGAAGATAAGGAAATGAGATGAGTTGGAAAGAAGTAGTTTAAAGTGAATGGAGGAATGAACTTCATGGAAACACATGTTTAATTATGGACATGCTCGATGGAATTCTATTGAAGAGCTATAGGAAGAAGGTTTTCACCCTCTGCTGTAGTAAGTGTTACCTAGTGCTCATTCAAAATTTGTTGTCAGAATTGCTGCAGGAAGTCTTCTTTTGTTTGGGGTTGGTGATACAACTTCAACCAATGTCCATTGACTAATAGCTTGAAGTGTACTGGATCAATATTTGTCAACTAGATGGTGCCATTTTTGAAGAGATGATTTATTTCATATGACCCCAACCATCTTGTCAGCAGCTTGCCTGGTATTTCCTTGAATCTTGAATCATATAGTAATGCCCAATTGCCAACTTGAAACTGCTTTTTCTTAATATTTGAGTTGTGCCACTTTTTCCTTTGTTTCTAGACTATTTCAGTGTTCTCTAGGGTAGATTTGCACATTTCATCCAAGGAATTGAGATGCAACAATCGCTCTTTCTGTGTTACAGGAAGATCAATATTTAACTCCAATGTTGTCCTCAAAGTTTTGTGTTCAAATTCAATGGGTAGCATGGCTTCTTTTCCATATAATAGCTCAAATGGAGTAAACCCTATAGTGGTTTTCTAGGTTGTTCTATATGCCCAGACAGCTTTTGATAGTCTACTACTCCAGTCCTGGCAATGCAAATGAACTATTTTTGTTAAGATGGCTTCTATTTCCCAATTTGTAACTTCAGCCTATCTATTGGCCTGAGGGTGATAAGGGCTTGACTTCCAATGTTTGATATTATATACTTTCATGAGCTCTGTTATCGGATTAGAAGTAAACTGGGCACCTTGGTCAGTTACAAGTTCTCTTGGTACTCCATATCAGGTGAAAATTTCATCATACAAAAACTCTACAACCTTATGATCTTGGGCATGTTTTATAACTATTACTTCAACCCATTTGGTCAAATAATCAGTGCACACCAAGATGTAAGAATTCCCATTGGATGGAGGGTCTATTGGGCCAATGAAGTCTATGTCTCATTTGTCAAATGGAGTTACCACGACCTGTGGATTTAGGGGCATTTCATCTGATCTGGTTGGTTTGCCCATTCTTTGACATTTGTCACATTTCCTTGTGTATCTGGTTGCATCCTTGTGAAGTGTGGGATAGTAATATCCAGTTGTTAAAATATTTTGGGCTATCCTTTTTTCTCCAAAGTGTCCTCTACATAGCTAATTATGACATGCATGGAGAATGTCATATGTCTCATCTTCTCACACACGTCTCCACATTACTTGATTAGGTCTAGTGTAAAATAGTATGTTATCAATCCAAGAGAAATTAAAGCTTTTCTTGACAACTAGTCTCCTATCCTTGTAAGAAAAATGTGTTGGCATCATGTTAGCTGCAAGGTAATTAGCTATGTCAGCATACCATATACTTTGGACAAAAATATGAAACAAATGCTCATCTGGAAATGCATCATCTATCAGAGTAGTATCTTCTTCAGCATGGTGAATTCTAGATAGATAATCAGCTACTACATTTTCCTTGCCCGACTTTTCAACTATAGTAATGTCAAATTCCTACAAAAGAAGAAGCCACCTTGCTAACCTGGCTATAATGGTAGGTTTGTTCATGAGATATTTTATTGCCACATGGTCAGTATGAACAAAAATAGGATAGCCAGTTATGTAATGATGGAATTTTTTTAGAGAATAAACTAATGCTAGTAATTCTTTCTCAGTCACTATATAGTTTAACTCTGGTCCATGGAGGCTCTTTCTAATGTAGTAAATTACATTATCTAGGTTACTAGACTTTTGTCCTAGGAAAACACCTATTGCGTAGTCTAAAGCATCTGTATGAATGTGAAATGACAAAGACCAGTCAGGGCCCTTAAGTATGGGTGGAGTTGTCAATAGTGTCTTAAGCTACATGAAGGATTCATTACATTCCTTTGTCCAATTAAATTTGGCCTCTTTGGTAAGAAAAGTATACAGAGGACCAGCTATTTGACTAAAATTTTGGATAAACCTCCTATAGTAGCCAACATGTCCTAGGAAAGACCTAACATCATTTTGCTTTGTAGGAATAGGTAGTGTGAGAATTACCTCTATTTTCGCAGGATCTACCTGGATTCTAGCTTCAGAGATAAAATGTCCCAGCACTATGCCTTCCTCCATCATCAGGCAGTATTTCTCACTATTGAGAGACAAGTTGTGTTCCTGACATCTGATTAGTACTCTTTCCAAATTCTTTAGGGATTCCTCAAAGGTGACACCAAATGTAGTAAAGTCATCCATATATATCTCCATACAATCATGTCAAATGTCAGCAAAGATGTTGATTACAGCTCTCTGGAAAGTAGCTAGTGCATTGCATAAGCCAAATGGTAATACAAAATAATCATATTTTCCCTAGGGGAATGTGAATATAGTCTTCTCCTGATCTTCTAGAGCAATGTTGATCTGGTTGTAACAACTGTATCCATCCAAAAAGGAAAAGTATTCCTACCAGCCAGAGTGTCCAGGAATTGATCAATAAAGGGTAAAGGAAAATGATCCCTCTTTATGGCATTATAAAACTCTTTGTAATCCACACATATCTATCATTTTCCTCCTTTCTTAGGTATAATTACCAAAGCTGATACCCACTTTCTATTAGAGATTGGATAGATGAAACCAACATCTAGTAATTTTTGCAATTCAGTTTTGACTATTTCTCTCAATGCTCGGTTTATCCTTCTTTGAGGCTGACAAAGTGGTAAGCTGCCATCATTAATGTAGATCCTATGGGTGCAAAGTTTGGGGTTCAAACCTAGCATGTCTCCATAATCCCATGCAAAGGCTTTCTCATGCTTACGCAAGATTTTGGTTAACAATGCTAATTGTGGGGGTGGGAACTTGTTTACATGGAGATTGTGACCAGGGGAAATTTCTATAGTAGTTATTAGCTCTACCATTGATATCTCAGGTACTGGGCTTGTAGCTACTTCACATGGAAATAACTGGCTAATTATCTCAAGGCTTGCTAGAAAGACACAGTCCTCATAGGTACATAGATGTAAAATAGAAATTTTGGAAACATCCTTTGCTACTATACACTCATTGGTAAGAATACTCTTTATTACATCATCTTCCTCTTGCATTTTTGGAAAAGACTATCTATGCATCATCATAAGCTGGGAAAAGAGTTGACCTCTTCTTCCTCATCCCCTAGTTCTGGCCAAATAGGATCTATCAAGTCTGGCTGAGACTAGGAAAGAGGATAGAGTGCTAGCTTCTTTATTTCCTGACCATTTGAAATTGTCATACTTCCTAATCTGCAACTAATTTTTGCATCAGTGGTGGCTAACCAAGGTCTCCCTAGGATGAATAGATAACTAGCAAAGTTTACTTATGGTGATAAGATAAGAAAATTAGTAGGGTATTCCCATGAGTCTAAGGTGACTACCAAATCTTCTATAAGACCATCTGGAGTGACTGTTGAACTATCATCAAGTTGTAACACTGTTAGAGTTGTTCTCAAGCCCTCTATACTTAGTCTGTGCATTGTATCTTTGGTCATTACATTTATGGCTGCTCCCAAATCAACCAGAGCATTTTTAACAGATTGTCCATTAATTATCAATTCAACTACTAGACTTATAGGGTCTGAATACTTGGGTATAACTACCTTGCCCAACATGATATCTACAAGTTGCCCTATTACATGAACTATTTGAGGGTCCTTCTTTTTCCTTCCAGTATTTCTAAGGCATGCATCCTTAATAGCTCTTCCATAGATAGGAACATCTTTGATAGCTTGAAACATAGGGATTTGGATGTGCATATTTTTCAGCTACTCAAGAATGTCAAACGATATTTATTCTTGGGATATAGGGTTTTCTATGGTTAGCCTTTGTGGAAAAGGAGGTTTAACTAAGGTTTTAACATCAGTTTTTATAGATTTTTGAGTTGATTGGGTGGTATCTTGCAATGTAGCCTCTGGAAGAGGTGCTGATGTTATAGGAGTGTTTGCAACTTCTATGATAATAGGATGTTCAGGTGCAAGTAGAGTAGTATCAAACCTCAAATGGATATCAAATATCTCTAGTGTGTAGGAAGGATATTGATGTGTATCAGTGGTATATATTGGCTACTGTTGTTTCTTTCTATTTGGATTTGGTTGCGACTAAGAAGGTAATTGGGTTTACTTTGGATTAGGGCTAGTGACTGTAGGAGGGGGAATTATTGTAGCAGGAGGGATCAGAGGTGGTAGTTGTGGAAAAGAAGGATTTTGGTTAGGCCACTGTGAAGGCCCCCTCCATTGGTTATTTTTCCACTGATTATTTTGTTGGTTAGGCCACTGGTTATTCTAGGCTGGCTGAGAGTACTGAGAAGGATTCTAATAGCCTTGGTTCTGCCATTGACTATTGTAAGGATTTGAAAATTGTAATGGGTCCTGAGGCATACCTTGTCATGAATCCCATGGTTGATGTTGAGAAACGAAGAACACTTCCTCATTGTCTCCTTCTATCTTCATGTACTTGGTAGGCAAATATTGATTTTCCAGGTTCGCCACCAGCTTGCGTCTGAAATTTTTCTTTTATTTATGATAATAAGGACAGTACTCAGCTAACTGTAATTCAGTGTCTACATGATTCTTCTTGGCAGTCATGGTGTCGAGATGCATAGCAACATCATTAATGATGTCTTTCTTGAAATTTGCTACCAAATTAGATATCTCCAACTTAGAAATGCCCGAACTACACTCCCTTTAATGACTATAGACCAATATCCTCTGCTTTTCTTCCCAGTTGATCTGGAGTAGTTGAGAAATTTTTTCTTGAGGTCATCCCAAGAAGATTGGGATATGTCCCCACTAGCCATGAGATCCAATGCTTCCAAACAGTTGTCCTTCACTCCTCTTAAGAATACTAGTTTCCGTGAATCCTCTGCTAGAACATGTTGGGGATTCTTCTGCATGGTGTATAAGAAATGTGAAACATACTCCTCTAAGGTTTTGTCCTCTTTCTATGACAATCTAAAAATTTCATCTCCCCTTGGGTCACTCCCCTTGCAATATTCTTTGTTTTTCTACATAAATAGAGTCTACATCTCATCCCATGTGCCTACTGCATTTGCTCCTAAGCCCATGAACCATCGTAAGGCTAATTCTTTCAGTGTTGCTGGAAATAGTTTGAGTTTGTGGAAATCAGTGTTATAGTCAAAGCTATGACAAAAGATGTTGAACTCAAACAAAAAGGTTTCAGGATCTTCGGTTATCAACCCATAAAACTTTGGAAGTGCAGCAGAGGGTATATTTTTGAGATTGCCATTGTTTATAAGGCTCGATAGAGGAAACGAGAAAGTAGGTTGTGCCATTACTGGAGGTATTGGGAGTTGGAGTTGCTATTGGAAAGGGATATTAGCCATAGGATTGTTAACAACAGGTGTGTTTGGGGCAGAATTATCAAGAAAGCTGGCCAAAATTTCAATGAAAGCCTGAAGACCACTTATATCAAAAGGCTCTGCTCCAGCAAAAGATGCTGCAGGAAACTCGGGACTCGCGTCAACAAAAGGTAACTCAATTTCTTCAACTTGTTCATTCAAATCCACATACTATCCTAGAAGGAATCTTCCATATTCATCTCTTCTTCTTCCCCTTAGATGCATGCAAATGAATTCTTCACACTAGTGAGGCAAATTTAAAACTATAACCACTAAAAACTAGCTTAGAAATAAAAAATGAAACAGAAAGTTTCTTAGCTTGACACCATCCCCGATATTGGCACCAAAAATTAATCACCTCACAATAGATGCTTATTAGTCATGCCCAAAGCCTCTCTTAAGAATAGTTTATTCAATCTAAGGATCACTTCTCCCACCATGAGGTGCATTTAGTTTGTCAACCCGGGGACGTATACTTGAAATGGTATGGCACAGTATGTGCACTAAGTTCCTTAAAGAGTCACTCTACCTATGCTGCAGGAAAGTAAAATAAATGAAAGGAATCTATACTAGAGCTATAGGAAATGAAACACACCTATTCCTTACTAGAATGAATGCTAGATATTTCAAACTCTACTTAAGCCTATTCTTTCAACCTAGAGCATGCACTATAACTATCTTTGTAGGTACATTAGGAACATTCACAAAGTACAATGTTGCAAGAAGAAACTGTAAAGTTCTATCTAGAATGCTGGAAATGTAGAAAGTAAATCTCTTCTACTCTAATCTAATCCACCTCCCAAGTGGGCCCCCTTGGTCGGCTTCTACTAATCTATTAACACAGAAGATAAACCAAAAGTCACTTCATTATATTTCAAGAACTGATTACATGAGAGTGATACGTAAAATTGAAAATGAACTTGTTGTGCAAGATACAATTAGAACTATGTATTCAAAAATCTCTAAAATCACAAAATAATAGTCTCCTCCCTATAAATAGAGGATTGACTTCTTTATTATAAAACATAAAAGGAACCATCTAACTGAAACTACTCTAGAGAGAAAAAATAGGAAACACAACAGCCGACAACATATGCAATGAAGTCTAGGTGACCAAGTCAACATGCTGGAAGTGTGGAGGGAATATAGCAGTGCTACATTCATGCATTTCTGAAATAGTGGCTCCTCATTTTGTAGTAGCCATGTCTTCTGATGCCATGATGATTATCCATTCCCAGCTGGTCTTTAACGTTCTCTTTGAATGTTGTCGACCACTCCCAAGCGGCTCTTATTTCCTAGCGAGTTAGTTATCATGCAAAGATATTCATACAAGTAGCTTAATCAAATTCATCCAGATATTAGAGCACACATTCTGATTATTATATAAAATACTGCAATATATAAAATATCGGCACAATATGACATATCTATTCTACCCATAGGTTTAATGGTTCTACCTATACTTTGACATAAGTTCAACTGTTTATAAGTCCATGATTGTTCTGGTAATACTTAAAAATAGAGTATAAATATTAATATAATAGAGACAGTAAATGGTCTCATCACATCTATTTATACAATAGATTGACCTAATTCAGTTTGACGTATTACAAAGATAACTTTATGATCGAAGGTTCACAACTTGACCTTGATCTCCTAGTTTGCATGTTTTTAATCAGTTGGAGTGATTAAAACAATTACAATTATCTTTCTTGTCCCTCAAGAAATGGTTTTAAATAAAATAAAAACTATAAATATAGAACATAAGTGTTTTATCTGACGTGGAAGTTAGATCCACATTTCTCACGATATAACTGACTTTCGGTGTCTGATGCTCAAGTTTCTTTGAAATTATTTTAGTGTTCCTTCTGTTAAATTTATGTCGGGTTCACTTGCACTGTCGAGTTCCTCTCCTGTCTACTCTTTTTATTCATAGTTTAATCTACTCGTTGGGTTCCTCTATCGATTTCATCTTCAACATTTTTGGTTTGCACTATAAAACTGTGTCGTCAGGTTTCTCTTGAATTTAACACTTTCAGTTTGTACTGAAATCTATCTTTCGGTGTAAGTGTAGTCAACAGTTTAAAAATTATTTTCCCTTTGCATACTAATGGAAAAATTAATGTCTTCAATCTCCCCCTTTGACATTAGTGATATGTGCAAAATACTAAACTGTGTAGTATGTACACCATGGGTTTACCTTGTCATTTATGACTCCCCCTATGTATATGTCAGTATAGTATAAGTATATACATGTATAATTTCCTTTTTATTATACTCCCTTTTCACCTTTTCTTCATATCATTCTCCCTTTATTACTATATATATAATCATTTTCCCCTTTTTTATATGAAATGTACATATCATTTTCCCCCTTTTTTTGATATTAAGGGCAAAGGTGTATACTTACAACTTATCAAAAATATGGGAATGGGAATTCTTCAAATTTTCCATCATTTTCTCCCATTTCTCCTTGAGTTTCTCAAGAGCCCAGTGCTATAGGGTAATCCTAGCATGCATATCATAGATGTTGTCGGCTACATACATCTCAAGGGTGGAAATTAGCTTTCTTGTTGAAGTCATGTGTTGCTACAAAAGTGTAAGGTTTGGCAATAGTTGAGCATGTAGCTCGGTAACCTCATCTCTAAACTATGATTTTGCTTCCCAAATTTCTTGTCTCAACCTTTTGATTTCTATAATCTTGTCATAATGCAGTTTGATTGCATTGTCATCTGTGGTTAGACCTTGTGCACTTGCATTTAGATCACAATCTATCTTTTCTATCTTATCACTAATTTCGTAAGTAAATTTCTCTAAGGTGCACAACTTATGAATTAAGGATATTGCTTCTGAAATGATAGGGTCTAATTTGTTTGCTAATTCAGAAATCTTTACCTTATTTTCTACCACTTCTTGGTTGATCTTCTTGGTCAATTTGTATTGGTATTTTTGTTCTGCTTGTTATTTAATGGCTTTTTCTACATCCACATTTTGAATTATGAAGGCTTCGGTTAGAATGGAAAGTTGATCCAGAATGAGGGAATTGTGATCAACATCAATGTCAGGAACTATCTGGTGTAAGATATCTCTTGTATTTTCTAGCACTAGAGAGTCACTGTGCTCTTTTCTAAGCTTTTCTTTGAAAAATTTCTCCATATTCTTGGAGAGATTCATAATCCAACGTAGTTGGATCACACTTGGGTATCCCAATGATTCTGTCAAGTGTTACTTGTAACTTTCTCTTCTTGTTTTTCTTCTTCTTCTTGTGAGATGCACCTGTATGCAGTAACACAACAATTTTTTCTGCTTGGTTTGATGTGCTAAATGAAGGCTTTGGTGGTGTTGTAACTTTTTCTTGCTGCTTAGGGTTTGCCTATAGGTTGTGTGTGCAAGTCTCCTTGTCAAACTTCAATGTATCTAAAACATCTCCTTTGGTGTCCTTAGGAGTGGTATCAACTAGCTTATCTTTTTCACCTTTCTCTTTATGCACTTCATCTGTATCTTTCATTTGTGCATCCTTTTTGGTGTGATCTCCATATTTTTGTGTGTTATCTACATTTGTAACATTTTTATCCACTGATGAATTTCTGTTCATCAGTTGTATCTTTCTTTTCATCATTACCCTTATCTTCGGGTATGCTTGCATCCTTGTTAGGTGACTTCTCCTTTTCTGAGATTATATTGATATCTTTTATCAATAATGGGATTTGTCCTGGTATGTCTACCTGTGCAGAATCTGTAGTAGTATCTTGTTCGTCAGTTTGGTCTTGGACAACAATGACATCTTCATCTTTCTATATCTCATCTATAGGATCTCCTCACATAATATCAATGATAGTATTATGGGTATGTGAAGGATCATGGTATGTCAAACCAGGCCCTTAAGGGGCAATGAAAATTTAAAAAATCAGGTTTAGGAAAGTTGACGTAAAAATTTGAACAAGTTATCAATCTTATACAAAAAATGTGTAAGAAGAGAATCTGTAGAAAATTGAATTTAGTTTCTTTTCTACAAGTCATTTTTAAAAAAAAAAATATTCTATATGGTGAAATTTCAAATTTATATGCAGTAGTATGAAAATTTCAGGAAAAAGATAAGAAGTAGGTGTATGTCTGACCACCTTAAGCACAAAAAAATGATAATATTTTTTTACAAGATTATAGATATAATTAGTAGACTCATGTGCAGATGTGATGCATATTTTTTTGTAATTTATTTCTAAGTAAATAATTAATTATAATTTTTCTACTACAACTTTTCCCAAATATAAAAAATTTTGTGTCTGACCACCTTAATTTACTCTAAACTTCATCAAATTGAAATTTATTTTATTTTTTATTGTAGTAGGAAAAGCATAGAATGTGAATCATGTTTAGGATTTCAAAAATGATATATTGTTTGAAAGCCATAGCTATTTTTCAATCAGGACTAAAAAGATAAGAAGTAGGTGTATGTCTGACCACCTTAAACACAATCAAATCATAATATTTTTTACTAGATTCTATATATAAGTAGTAGACTCATGTACGGATGTGACACATATTTTTTTTGTAATTTTTTCCAAGTAAATAATTAATTATGATTTTTCTTCTACAACTTTTCCAGAATATAAAAACTCTCATGTTTGACTACCTTAACTTAGTCTAAACTTAATCAAATTGAATTTTTTTTCTTTTTTTCTTATAGTAGGTGAAGCATAGAATGTGACACATGTTTCAGATTTAAAAAATGTTATACCATTTGAAAGTTATAGATATTTTTCAATCAATATACCAATCAAGAATTCTTTTTCACATCGCCACTTTTTGGCATACCATGATCCTACACATACCCTTATGTGGCCATGTTTCATCTACAATTCCCATATCCTTCATACCTATTGTGTTCAATATTTCTTCATTTACATCTTCATCAGTTATAAGAATAAGTTTGGGGCTTGGTTTAGCTTGATCATATTTATTCTGTGGCTTGTCGGTGAGAGCTATTTGTGGCGCGGGACTTGTATCCTTTTTAGGTATATCAAGTATCTTTCTCCATTCAGCCTCAATTTTTCTTCCTAGCTCAATTATATGTCCTTGAAGTACTTGGTAGACTCTTAAATTTTGTGAGAGCCTTTTGGAGTGTTTCTTCATCATTTCTTCAATCTCTTCCATCTTAGATTCAGGTGGCATGATAGAAACTAGGGCTCTTTCCCTTATCCATTTCTCAAAATGTAATGTAAATTTCCACCTTGCCGACAATATATTCATAAGTTCTTTTGGCATCTTATCTTCAAATTGTATTGGAACATATTTGAATGCACACATCATTGTGCTAATTCCCTCTTTTATCTTATTCTAGTCCTCAGTGTCCATAGTCAGCTAGTTTTTAATCTTGCGATCACTTACTGTACCCCTCTTGATGATAGATTCACATACCCAATCAATTGTGTCAGGATTCTTGTTCTTCTCAGCTTGTATAGATTGTTCATCCTTTTCGGTGTCCTTTATGTCTTCCTTAGTCCTGATGAACTTTCTTCTTTTTGTTGGGACCTTTTTCCCTATTTGAGGATTTATTTTATAGGTCCTCACTTGACCTTTCTTGATTGGCGAAGGACTTGCATCCTTTGTTGTCTAACTTCTAGTCCTAGATACAGCTGTAGTGCTTGGTTTCTTTGCTGGTGGTGGAGGTGGTGTATCAGGCCCTATGGATTCTTAGTCACTGTCCTTCTCATCTTCACAGATGTGTGACTGACCTGTGGTTTCTTTTGTCTATACTATTTTATCTTCAATTACTGCCAACTTTTTCTTCAAGGTCTTAACCATTTTTTCTTTCTTTCTATCAATCATTTTTACAACTAAGCCCATTTTAATTCTTTCCTTGGCATCCTCATAATTTCCAAACTTAGGTTGTGATTTTTCCAATGGTTCATTTATCAATTCTTCAATGGTATTGGTTGCTTGATCTATGTTAACCTCATAGTCAAGTGGTGCTAGTCATGATGTCCTGGGTATAGCTGGCTTGATATAGGTGTAATCAGTGTCCACCATAAAAAAAATGCTAGTCTTGTACTTTTGTACTAATTTCTCTAGAATCCTCATTCTTTTCTACATTCTTTCTTTAAATCCAACAAAATATTCATCCATAACTAATTCAAAATTATCTCCTAGTGATCTGATCAACTCCCTAATCTGTGTGGTCACTAGTCATGTAGTGTCCCATTTGACATTACCAATAGATGGGAAGGATTCTTGAAAATAGAAAATATGCACATTATGAGTGAACCAAACTTACATTAGTTGGACTTTGTAGTCCTGATTGTCCTCATGTTCTCATTTAATTTCCTTAGAAGAATTTTTGATAGATCCAGTTGGGTTCCTTTCTTGACAATCTTGTGTGTTGTATCCACTACTGCAGATGCAATACTATTCATCCTGCTAGCCTGAAATAATTTGTATCCTAAGACACATGCTCCAAATTTAATTTTATTATCATTGATGGTGGATACCTTTAATCCTCTTCCATCCCATGCATCTCCTCTATTCTTTTCAATGTCAACACGAGGAGGGTGTTTAAGTGCCTTGGGTTTCTCAGTTACAGGATAACCGGTCATACCATGTATAACATCCCTGGTTATCAATTTTGGCTCATCTAGCCACATCTTTTAGTCCTGTAGTCTTCTTATCACTAACCGAATCCATTCATTCTTGAATTCCTTCAGGAATAATAGGGCATGTGTGAGCCCTTTCACTTCAATGTGCTTATGTTCTTCTTTTATTGTTACATCATCATTGTAAAGCTTCTTATCATCATCAAGGTCTCATACTTCCACAATCTTGCAGTGAATATACACTCGGACGTCATCAACGAGAGAAACCCTAGTTGGTATACTGGAGAATGCACCAATGTTGTCAGGTTGAGAAGCAACCTCAGGATAGATCTTGTAATGAGGTTCTTCACAAGTGGTATTCTTGATTAGATTAACATTTTTAATCTTCGCATTCTTGATCTTGGAGGTTCTTGAAGTGGTTACCATTGTTTCATAAATTAGGGATTTTTCTCGTAAATGAAAATAGAGTTCTCGGTGATTGATGTTACTTACTTCAACCTTTTGTGAGTGATGGGAATCTTTTTGAGTGTTGTGAACATGCTCAAAGTTGCTCTGCAATCAAATCACTTCGTGCTCTGGTTTCACTCTCCTTCTTTGCTCAAGTCGCTTTGTGAATAATGTGTTGTTCTGTTGACTATTTATATAATTTTTTCCCTAAGTCATATCATAAATTCTCACACACTTCTCAGTGTTCAAAGATAGAGTCATCAGGTAGCACACACACCTTATTCTCAGTGAGAATGTGATTCTTAGGCTAGGTGTCGACGCATTTGACTGTTTACTGAAGGATCTCGGTAAATGGCAAAGACAACATGTCAAATTTAATAATTAAAGATGGATCTCAGTTTGCACTTGTAACTCAGCTTTTATATGTTAACCAACAATTCTCGGTAAGTATACACAACTTATATTTGTATGTAAACCAATTCTTTTTAGCATGCATTAACCGATGAGATTGAATTCATAGATTTGTAACAAGTAATACCATAGTGCATCGTTAATCATGCTGATTTGGAATTTTAACTATGTATAATGGAACTGATGCAAAATATAACTTGGTATAACATAGTTCCATACTTACTTTTTCTTCTTAGGTAGGGGTGGTGATGTCACCTAATCCATTAGATAAGGTTTTACCATTTGCATTTCTTGGTCATGCTTCATCAGTGTTTGTAGCTTTCCTCCACATTTTGATTCTCATCTAACTAATGTCTTCAATGGTGTTTCCATTGGAAAAGGTGCTTGTCTCTGTCACTTGGTCTCTACACTCCTTCCTTAGATGACCAACTTTATGATAGTGTAGACATGCCATTCCAGGGTTAGTCCAGCTCCTAGACTTTCTCATCCATTATCTCATGTAGTTTGCAACTATATATCCAAATCTTTTGTATGTTGTGCAGTTTTCCCATGTGTTGTAATCCCAAACATATGAGTTACCAACTCTTTTCAGTTGATAAGAATTTTCATTTTATTTAGGCTTCCATGCTTTCTTTTTCTTCTTCCTACATTCAAGAGATGTGTGCCCATGCATTTTGTAAGTAGGATAGTATTTTTCCATGTAAGTTTATTTCTTTAGTTGTTTCACCTCCGATTTACATTCATATTCTTTATGTCCTTTTTTGTTACATTTATAAGAATTTCCTATGAATGAAGGTGTGTATTTAGGAATACCTTTCATTTTTCTCCTACATACATTTGATGTGTGGCCTGGTTTTCCACAGTGATTGCATGACTCATTTCTTGGTCTTGGATTTGTGTAGACAGTCTTTGGATCAGCTTGGTGTGGTGATTTTTTATTCTCGGTATACCCTAGTTTGGTATTGTTGTTGACTCTTCTTTGTCCATCCAAAAATTCATCCATCCTTTCGGTGCTTTCTTCATCTCTCTTAATCATGTCATTGTGTTGTTGCTGAATTCTTACTTCATCCTTTAGTTTTTCATTTTTTTCTCTTAGCTCATTGATAGCTTCTATTCTTTCAATGATTTCTATATTCATTATGTTTTCCTCCTGACTCATAAGAATAATCTGAATTGTGATCTCATGATGATGTTCAGTAAGTCTTTGTATTTCTCACTCTTGCTCTTGTATCTTTTTTGTAATCTTCCTCCTATCATCAATAGCTAGTGTTCTTTCTTGTTCAACTTGTCTAGCATTGTTCATGACATCAACCATTCATGCCATTTGTGTCTCTCGACGGATTTGTAGAGATTTCACTTGTCTAGCCAGATGTTGATTGATTGCATTCAGACTTTTGATTCTTTCTTGTGATGTGTCTGATGCTTTGCTAATTGTAGATCCTGAAGGCTCAAATAGATCAAGTATCTCTTCTTCGTGGTAGTCTATTTCATTACAACAAGATGCCATAATCTTTCTTTCATCCAACAACTCTCTCATCTTGATTCTAGATTCTTTATATTGTTCATAGAAGATCTGTAGCTATAACTTCTGATTCTCAATACTCTTGTCAAGCTTGTACTCCTCCATTGTATGATATTTTCTCTTAAGTCTTTAAACTTTTCCAAATAAGAGATCTAGCTATCACACCAATTGTTGGAAATAATGAGAAGTATGTACTGAGAGGGGAGGGGTGAATCAATACCTCTATAACTTTTATCTCTTTTAACCTTAATACATTTAGTAATACATTGTATTACCAACCATGTATTCTATCTTATCTTTGTGTAAGTTATATCAATTCATAAACTTAATAAACATGTAAGCATTCATAGAAGCATTCATGAAATGTAATGACGAATAACATAAGATATGGTAATGTAGAAAACCCATGTTAGAAGGTAAAAACTGTGGTGGGGATGGCACCCACAAAAACTTCACTATTTGTAGATTGGAAGGGGCCGGTTAAGGCTTACAATTTGATCAGTTTAGATGATCTACCTTGTTAGGAGTATTATGGGGAGAATGGTTAAGGTCTACTCTATTAAAAGATTTAGCCGCATTGTTTAGTGTGAACTCGGTTAAGATATTTATAAAGGATTGTTAAATCCACCATTCTTGAAAGGATTTCTTCTATTTGCTACACTTGTTATAATGTAGACAAAAATACTCATTGAACTAACTGTATACAATCTTCAATTGCTGGTTATAGATCCACTAAAATCACATGTACAA
This sequence comes from Thuja plicata, assembly GCA_018584345.1. Taxonomy (NCBI): domain Eukaryota; kingdom Viridiplantae; phylum Streptophyta; class Pinopsida; order Cupressales; family Cupressaceae; genus Thuja; species Thuja plicata. The sequence goes on along the minus strand of MU226774.1, from coordinate 116,207 downwards.
AGTATCACCTAATGTGATTGATTAATACCTTTGTTGCTCTGTAGCATTGAATCTAGTTCTTGATAACCTAATTCATCTTTTGTTGTGCTTGCTTGAAACTCTCCATCTGATCCATAGATGTGCTCCTTGCCTACTTTCATCCTCACATCTATGTATGAAAATAATGATCACACATCTATTTATACAATAGATTGACCTAATTCATTTTCATGTATTACAAAGATAACTCTATGATCGAAGGTTTACAACTTGACCTTGATCTCCTAGTTTGCATGTTTTTAATCAGTTAGACTGATTAAAAAAATTACAATTATCTTTCTTGTCCCTCAAGAGATGGTTTTCAATCAAATCAAAACTCTAAATATAAAACATAAGTGTTTTATATGATGTGGAAGCTAGAACCACATTTCTTGAGATATAACCAAATTTCAGTGTCTGATGCTTGGGTTGCTCTAAAAGTCTTTCGGTGTTCCTTCTGTGAAATGCATATTGGGTTCACTTTCTCTTTTAGGTTCCTCTCTTGTTTTCTCTTTTGATTCAGTGTAATCTTCTCGTCAGTTTCCTCTTCAACATTTTTGGTTTGCACTGTAAAACTATGTCATCGAGTTGTTGATATTGTGGTGACTGATCATGTAGTAGGTGTTGATATTATGGCAACATGTCTGGTAGTTGCCGGAGGTGAGGGGCAGTAAAAAATTTTGGTGTTTTTTTAGGAAAGAGATTTTATTTTTCTGGAAAAAGAAGACCGACATTATAAAACCCTAAAATGGTCAATTTTAGAGGTTTCCCTAAAATGCATGTTATAAGCGTTTGAGATGTATAATGCATTGTAAGGTTTTGTACATTTTTGTTGGGTAATAAGAATGGTTGGATGGCTGTGTAGGTGGACATAGCCTAGGTTTTGGGTCAACCATGTTAAATCTATGTGTTATCTATTTTTAGATTATTTCTTCTATTATTTCTACATATAACTGCTTATTCTTATATTGTTCCAGTTCTGTCAAACCCTAACAATTGGTATCACAGCCAGGTTTGTTGCTGTAGATTGACAGGACTTTCAGATTTGAGTGGGAGCAATGGAGGATTCCAAATTCAAGATTGAAAAATTCAATGGCCAAGATTTTCAGTTGTGGAAAATGTAGATGGAAGATTATCTGTATCAAAAGGACATGTGGAAGACATTAGAAGGAAAAACCAAGAAACAAGGAACTATGTCAAGAGAGTACTGGGAGGTCTTAGATAGGAAGGCATTGGGAACTATTTGATTGTGCCTTGCACCATCTGTAACATTCAACATATCAAAGGAAACAAAGACCATAGAGCTGATGGAGACATTGGCTAAGTTATACGAGAAACACTCAGCTTTGAATAAGGTATTTCTTATGAAGCATTTGTTTAATATGAAAATGGGTGAGGGAGGATCTGTATCAAATCATTTAAATGAATTTAATACCATCACTAGTCAATTGTCATCCATAAAAATTGTATTCAATGAAGAGGTTAGGGCTCTCTTACTTTTATGTTCTTTGCCAGAAAGCTGGAATAGTTTGGTTATGGCTGTAAGAAACTTTGTCTCTAGTTCAAATCCTTTGAAATTTGATGAAGTTGTTTGTGTTATCCTAAGTGAGGAAATGTGATGGAAAAGCACAGGTGAAACTTCAACCTCATCAGGTTCTGCTTTAAATGTGGAGAAAAGAGGAAGAACAAGTGAAAGAGAAAAAGGCCCTTCGCATGGAAAGTCACGAGGGAATTCAAATAAAGGACATTCTCAATCTAAAGGAAAGAAAGATTGCTGGTATTGTGGAAATCCTAGTCACCTAAAGAAAGACTGTTGGTCTCAGAAAAATAAACAAGGAGATGAAAATGAAGATAACAGTAAGGAAGCTAATGTTGCAAGTAATACTTTACAAGATGCTTTAATATTATGTTTGGATAATGTTAATGATTCCTGGGTAATTGATTCTGGGGCTTCATTCCATGCTACACCCCATAGAAAATATTTTCAAGATTATGTTCAAGGTGATTTTGGATAGGTATATTTGGGTGATGATGAGCCCTGCCCTATTGTTGGGAAAGGGAAAATAAAGATCAAGTTGCCAAACGAAAATGACTGGGTACTGCAGGAGGTAAGGCATGTCCCTAATTTAAGAAGAAATTTAATTTCTGCAAGACAACTGGGTAGTGAAGGCAGCATAGTTATTTTTTACAGACAATGTCTGGAAGGTCACTAAAGGTTCATTAGTAGTAGCTAAAGGTTCAAAGATAGGCACATTATATCTGTGTACTGGTAACACTTATTCTACCTTAGTTGCTACTGATAATGTTAATGCAAGGAAAGCTACTATAGATGTTGCAAGAACAGATTCAAAAATGTGGCACCATAGGCTTGGGCACATGAGTGAGAAAGGGATGAAAATCCTTCACTCTAAAAATATATTTCCAGGACTAAAAAATATCGATGTAGAGTTTTGTGAAAACTGTGTTTATGGTAAACAGAAAAGAGTCAGATTTCTCAGAGTTGGGAAAGAAAATAAGAGTGAGAAGTTAGAGCTAGTGCACTCAGATGTATGGGGACCAGCTCAGGTATCATCTCTAGGTGGCTCTCATTATTATGTTATTTTTATATATGATTCAACCAGGAAAACATGGGTATATTTTATGAAACAAAAATTTGATGTTTTTGAAACATTTAAGAAATGGAAAGCTTTGGTTGAGAATGAGATAGGAAAGAAGTTGAAGTGTCTCAGATTCGATAATGGAGGTGAGTATTGCAGCACAAACTTTGAAGATTACTATTCTATCAATGGAATTCGAAGGCAGAAAATAGTTCTAGGAACCCCACAAGAAAATGGTGTGTCAGAAAGAATGAATAGGACAATCATGGAACATGCGAGGAGCATGAGATTGCATGCTAGACTGCCCCTTCATTTCTGGGCAGATGTTGTAAACACTGTAGTCTATTTGATAAATAGAGGACCTTCATCCCCTTTGGATGGTGGTATTCTAGAGGTAGCATGGTCTGGTAAAAAGGTTAATTATTCATTTCTAAAAACTTTTGGGTGTGAAGATTTATTCCATGTTGATAAAGAAAATAGAACCAAGCTTGATGCTAAATCTCAAAAATGTACCTTTATTGGATATGGAGTAGATGACTATGGTTATCAGTTATGGGATATTCAAAATATTAAGATAATTAGAAGTAGAGATGTTATATTCAATGAGAAGGTTATGTATAAAGAACAGTTGCAGGAAAAGAAGCATGAACAGGTCAGACAAGAATATGTGGTGTTGGATGAGACTCCTGAAAAAGGAACGCCACTGGTACCTGATGCTCAGCAAAAATAGGTTATCCCAAAAACTCCTGTACGTGTTAGACATTCTACAAGGTCAAGTAGACCTCCTAAAAGTTTTTCTCCTTCTTTTTATTCCATTTTATTGACTGATTCTGGTGAACCAGAAGAATATGAAGAAGCAATGCAGGTGGATGCCAAACAATAGTGGAAGCTAGGCATGAAAGAGGAGATGGACTCCTTGTTAAAAAATAATACCTGGGACTTAGTCCCTTTACCTGAAGGAAAAAGAGCCTTGCCTAACAAATGGGTTTATAGGCTAAAGGAGGAAGATGAAGGAAAGAAGAGGTATAAGGCCAGACTTGTGGTAAAAGGTTTTGCAAAGAAAAAGGGTATAGATTTTGATGAAATATTCTTCCCTGTTGTAAAAATGACTTCAATTAGAATTGTACTTAGTCTTGTGGCTACAGATGACTTGCATCTTGAACAACTAGATGTCAAAATAGCTTTTCTCCATGGAGATCTGGAGGAGGAAATTTACATGCAACAACCAGAGGGATATGAGGTCAAGGGTAAGGAGAATTTGGTGTGTAGGATAAAGAAGAGTCTGTATGGCCTAAAGTAGGCACCCCACCAATGGTATTTAAAATTTGATAGTTTCATGGCTGAACAAGGTTACCATAGATGTCATTCTGATCACTGTGTATTTTTTAAGAGATTGGATAATGGGAGTTACATTATCTTGTTACTCTATGTTGATGACATGCTTGTTGTTGGGTGCAATATGAAACACTTATATGAACTTAAATAGAAACTAGCAAGGTCATTTTCTATGAAGGATTTGGGTGTTTCTAAGCAAATCCTTGGTATGAGGATTACATGGGATAGGAAAAATAGAACTTTGAATTTGTCCCAAAGTGAGTATATAAAGAAGGTGTTGAAAAGATTCAATATGCAAGATGAAGAAGCAGTCAATAAACCTTTGGCTAGTCATTTCAAATTGACTAAGGAAATGTGCCCAAAGGCATAGGAAGAGGTAGATAAAATGTCTAACATCCTGTATTCATCAGCTATTGGCAGTGATGTATGCAATGGTATGCACAGGGCCATATATTGCTCATGCAGTGGGAGTTGTCAGTAGGTATATGAGCAATCTGGGTATGGAACATTGGAATGGTGTCAAATGGATTCTTTGATATTTGAGAGGAACTACTACAAAGGCATTATGTTTCACAGTATCTAGTTCTATTCTACGTAGATTTGTTGACTCTTATCTGGTAGGAGATATTGATACAAGGAGGAGTACTATAGGGTATGTTTTCACTGTAGGGGGTACTGCAATCAGTTGGATTTCTAGATTGAAAAAAGTTAATGCACTTTCAACTACTGAAGCTGAGTATGTAGGTGCTACGGAAGCTAGCAAGGAGATGATTTGGTTACAATGTTTTCTGGAGGAATTGGGTCAGAAGCAGGAAGATCACCCATTACACAATGATAGCTAGAGTGTCATTAATCTTGTAAAGAATTCTTCTTTTCATTCAAGGACAAAGCACATACAACTTAGGTACCATTTCATAAGGTTTGTTTTAGACGATGGCCAATTATGGCTTGAAAAGATTCACACAAGTGATAATCTTGTAGACATGTTCATGAAGGCAGTCCCCAAGGAGAATTCTATTTCTTTCTCAGCTTCTATTGGGCTTCTTGAATAATGATCGTGGGGTTAATACACAGTAAGGTCTTTTATCCAGTGGGAGTTGCACATACTACATTATCATCTGGTTCCAGTCTCCAAGTGGGAGATTGTTTGGTGTGGAGCATGATCAGTCTCCAAGTGGAAGATTGTTGATATTGTGGTGACTAATCATGTAGTAGGTGTTGATATTGTGGTGACATTCGGGAAAAAGAAGACCGACATTGTAAAACCCTAAAATGGTCAATTTTAGAGGTTGCCCTAAAATGGTGAATTTTAGAGGTTGTCCTAAAATGCATATTATAAGCGTTTGAGATGTATAATGCATTGTAGGGTTGTGTACATTTTTGCTGGATAATAAGAAAGATTGGAGGACTGTGTAGGTGGACGTAGCCTAGGTTTTGGGTGAACCACGTTAAATCTATAAGTTATCTATGTTTAGTTTATTTCTTCTATTATTTTTGCATATAAATGTTTATTCTTATATTGTTCTGGTTCTGTCAAACCCTAACACGAGTTTCTCTTGAATTTAGCACTTTTGGTTTGTAATGAAATCTATCTTTCAGTGTAAGTGTAACCGACAGTTCAAAAAATGTTTTTCCTTTGCATACTAATAGAAAAATTAATGTCTTTAATCACATATTAGGTGGTATGAAAAACTTAGTATCACATGTTAAGTGATGTGTTATACCATATTACATTCACAAGTAAGATAGTTTTATAAATGTGTTGCAAATATTGATATTAGATTCAATTCATATTATCTTCCCTAGCTAAGATGGAGTGTTGAAACATGATAGCGTCGATCAGATAATTGTATATATATATATATATATATATATATATATATATATACAAATAATTCTCATCATTATAATGTTGATTATCATTAAGAATAATGATTATTGAATTAATATCAATCCTCATGATACCGATAGTATTAAGCTATTGTTTACTGTCATGGAAACACTAGTTTATCAAACAACATGTTAATGCTATCAGTTAATGCATGTACATGTCTTGAAGATTACCGATAACTATGGGTTAATTCATATTACCAAATAGTATGTATAAACGTTATTACTTTGGCATCGATGGGCTTTATAATAAAGATTCATGACTATGATGAGTAGTGACTCATCATACTCGTGACCCATTCAATATGTATAAAATCATCCAAGGTGAATAATATCGATCACAACAAATACAAAAATTTATCAGTGTTATATGTGAATTGAACAAACATTTGAAGCAAGATATCATGCATCAAGATTACATATATTCATTTATTATATTATCAAAGGTAAAATTCTCAAATCTGATATAAGTTTATTCATCTTTCACGGAAAAGTTTTCATTATAAGTATCAAAATGATGAATTATAATTTTTTTATTTAACTAAAAGAAGGATAAAAATTATTCAACACAATGAAATAACAAATCAAGAAGGACCAACTTGCCAGCAAAGAAAAGAGAACTATACAACCTTGTCTTTATCCACTAAGTGAGCCAACATGTGAGACAATTCAAGAAATAATTGTTCCTTATCCACAATAGTCCACTTAGCCTTTTGATCATAAATGAATTTTTTTATTGATCAAAACTTATTACAAGAAAATAATGACAGTTCATAATAGAAATCTAAATAGTATTTAAATACCATTAAAGTATGAAAAGCACAGTTAGTTTGGAAAATGATATTAGAAAATAAGAATTCTGTTATTTTCAAATTCTTTAACTTATTTTAGATCTATTATGTATCAATTGCAATTTTTTTTATTATATATGCATCTATGATTTATATATTTAGATTCTGAATATTGCATATCACAACTTTAGTATCACAAATACAAATATTCAAATAATCATATTTATATGATTTTTATATTTATATTTTTTTACATATTACAATCTTAATAAAGGAAAATCTCTTGGAGCTACCAACCATAATCTGAATATTATATCTTTTAAGCTGTATCAAAAAGTCTCAACATTCCCATTGTATAAAAGAACCATTTTTTCCATTGAAAAATTGTACTCCACAACACTAACATAATGGAGACCCAAAGATTTGGGAATATTCAATTAGTATTATAATTAGTAGTGCATTTTCTAACATACTTTGTAGGTTTCAATGTTGCAAATTATTTATAAAGAAGGGGCTAAGGCTCTTTGAAAAGCCAAGGTTGTGGATCAGTTGCAATTGTTCAAAGATACGGTGACTAGTTAACCAATTTCCATGCATTCATTCAAATCTTAAATTATATGAGTACAATGTTCTGCATCATATTTTTCCTTACGCAAATCCGCACCAACTTTTTTGAGAACTAATGGAATCCCCTTGCATGCATTGACAATATTTTCTAGATCAGGTTTGATGTGATTACAAATTGCAATATCTCTCTAGATAATTTCTAGTCCATCATTGTCGAAAGATTTTTCATCGAATAATATTTGATACGATCATCAAAACAACATTTCCCAAGCATATTGGCCAAAAAATAGAGTTTTTTCATACTAAGAAAACAAAGCATAAAGAATGAAAAAAATTATACCAGAAAATAATTATTTATACGAGAAATTTTTTTTAGTTCATTTCCATTGAAACTTAACACCACTAGCTTTATCCCGAGGTTCTTCCACCATGTTAAAATTATCACCTATAATCTAAGGAATTCCTCCAAGGTTAAACATTTGTTTCTACAACTCAGTTTTTTTTGTTTCTACTCATTAGGGGCATATATATTACAGACCCCAAAGTCAAAGTTTCCAACCTTAAAGGTAATCAAAATCAGCCATTGGCATGGGGAACTTCCCCAATTACAAAAGTGTTTAGCCCATTTGCGGCAGATAAGAATGGAAGCACCCCCCTACCTTCTGATGAGCAATAATATATACACTAGCATCCTTCCATATGCAATTAATACTCGCATCTAATGACAAACCAGTGGCTTTCACTTCATGAAGCATTAGGATGTCTATCCCTTATTAGCCATAAGAATTTTTTTAATAATGTATTTTCTTTCAAGCGACTCTAGGACTCTGACATTCCATGATGCATAGTTTAAATCCATATACAACCAATTAAGGGTCAGATTCCCTAGGAGTTTTGAATCTCTTGTAACAACTTGGGAGTTTATTTCTAGGTGGCTTGGTCTTTTAGTTATCATTGAAGGGTTGGGGGCCTACCCCTCTTCGTTTTAAGTATGTAAAATTAATTTTCATAGTAGCAACATGTGTTTTTCTGGAATCTTGTTGAAATCTAGATACAAGACAAACAACATGCATGATGTCTGGTCTAGTAGCAATTAGATATAACAATCCTCCAATCATTGATCTATATTTTCTCTCATCATTGTTAGGAGATTTTACATCTTTTCTCAAATTACAACTAGTAACCATAGGAGTAAATATTTTTTTTATCAAATGTTATCCATTCCCAACTTCTTCAAAATTTCTTTAACATACATTGATTGTGAAGTAACGATACCCTCACTTTTTTGAATGACTCGTAAACTGAGAAAGAAATTAATTTCCACAACCATATACATTTCAAACTCTTCTTGCATCTCATTAGAAAACTTCTTACACATATCATCATTTCCTCCATAAATTGTATTGATCCACATAAACAATAACAATCAAAAGTTTATTCTCTTAAAATAGAGATTATTATTAGTAGTACCTTTTTAAAACCCTTGCTTCAACAAATGCTTGTCAAGCCTTATATACAAGGGTTTGGAAGCTTTATTCACTCCATGTAGTATCTTCTTCAATTTGCAAACCATATCCAGATCATCTAATAACTTCAATCCTTCTAGTTGCTCTGTGTATACTTCTTCCTTTACTTATCCATTCAGGAATGTAGAATTCACATCCATCTCGTCAACATTAAAAGCCTTATGTGTTGCAAATGGAAAAAAACATTCTAATCACCTCCATTCTTCCATTATTGCTTACTATGTTCCCTTCATTCAATTTGATCCAAAATACCAATTTAGTTCTTATCATATTCGTATCTACTAGTCTTGGGACCAATTCCCAAGTTTGATTCTTCTCAATATGTTCAAGTTCATCTGTCATATTTTCCATCCAATATTGATCACTATAAGATTTTTTCATATTCTTTGGTTATATTTATGAAATCATCATCATCTTTACTTCTTGTAATCACACCTCTATTTTTCTCTCTGATATTTTTTTCCTCTAAATTATTCATTTGCACATATGTAGGAATTTTAGGAGAAATTGCCAGAGAAACTTTTGTATCATTCTGCACTTCATTTTCTTCATCTTTCTCTTCTTCTTGCTTTCCAATTAACTCTTTTGATTCATATCCAACTTCTACTTATATAACCTTTGAAATTTCTTCATCAACCTTCACATTTTTTATTTCAATTATGCTTCTTAGTCTCTTCATGTAACATTTGTAATTTTTTTTTATTAGACTAGCCAAGGACTATACCTTCATCAACCGTCATATCAAACTTTCCCTTTATTTTTATATCTATTTATATAACACTTACTTTAAAATACTTTGAAATATTTCACTGAAGGATTCCTTCCATACAATAACTCATAAGATGTCTTTCCAAGGTTTCTTATGATCTGTACTCTATTAAGTATGTATATTGTAGTTTGTATTTCCTCTTTATAGTAATTTTTTAGTATATTTTCTTCCTTTATCATTTTTCTAGAAGCTTCTTGAATTGGCTTATTATTCCTTTCAACCACACCATTTTGTTGTGGAATTCTATGACTAGACAAATGTTTCTCTATCCCATGATTCTCATAGAAAGTATTAGAATAATCAATAGAAAATTATCCTCCTCTCTCAGACCTTAAGCATTTGATTCTTCTATCTATCTCGTTCTCAACCATAGCCTTGAATGTCTCAAACTTTTCTAATGCTTCTAATTTTTATTTCAAGAAAACAAACCCAAGTCAATCTAGACCAATCATCATATATGAGCATAAAGTACCTTTCACCTTCTTGACTTCTTATTCTAGTTGCACCTCAACGATTAGTGTGCACTAACTCTAACAACCCGGTAGAAGATTGTTATTTAAAGTTAAAAAATGTTCCCTCATATCCTAAAATGAACTAATTCTCACTAGATTATCAAAATTAATGTGACCCATCCTCTAGTGTCATAACTAATCTCTTTGATCTGAGATATAAGACAATATTCACTAGTACTCTTCAATTGATCATTTGTCTTCTTTCCAAAAAAAATCATAGTTCTAAATATTTTCCTAATTTCACATCCATCATCCTGAAAAAATAAATATTATATCCATTTCCACACATTTTACTAAGACTGAAAATATTATGATTTAAGCCTTTAACATAGTGAAAATTGTGAGTATTATGCTTGCCAAAAAAACTGATTGAACCTATTCCCATTAGCTTAGTAGTTTGATCATCTCCAAATCGAAGAAAATCTCCATCATACATGTCAAGCTTTAAAAACTTACTCTTTTCACCACTCATTGGATTTGAATATCCATTGTCAATAATCCAATAATCTCCATCTCATTTAGAATTATATAGTAAAAAAATGGAAGCACTTCCATTGTAGATATGTTTATCCTTTTGAGTAAGTGGTTTGGGGTCATGGAAAGTGCCTTGAATGGGTTCCTGATCTTGACATGGCTTCCCCCTGTTTTGTCCCTCTTTCCACTCTTGTTTAGCCTGATTTCTGCATTCTGGACTGCAGACTGGTGATTCTAGGCTTCAGGGTCAGGGTCAACCTTTTAGGTTTTTGTTAACCTTGACCCTAACCTAGGACAGGGTTGACCTTGACCCAGACCTAGGTCAAGATTGACCTTGACCTTGACCCAGGGTTCAGATCCTGGGGTCTCACAATTTTCAGAGGTCGGCCTTTGCAAAAAGTATTTCCCGCTTTCGGGTTGGCTGTTTCAGGTTCCGAAGCATTGATTTCTAAATTATATTTAATATAGGTCCTCTCCTAGGGGTAAAGGCTTTAATGGGAATTTAATCCTCCTATGTAGGACTCCTTAGAATATTGTGCCCTAATTCCATATAAAAGGGAAGCTTTCTCTCTCATTTTCTCTAATAACGATCATCAAGCGAAGGAAGTCTTGTATGCATCAAGAGGTGATACTAAGTTCTCTATTGAAGCCTATGCATCCTTGAGCAATCAAGCAAGATTTCAAGAAAGCATTCATTCATCCAAGTATCCATTTTCATGAAGGAGATCCATTGGAGGCCATTGAAGGATTGAAGCTACAAAGTGCCATTTTGGTGATCTCCCCATCCACCTTCTTCCAAACCTATTCAAAACTCAAGAACCCATTCAAGATTTGGTGTTGGAGATCTACAAGCAAGAGATTGAAGACATCCTACCTTTCTACATTCCACATTTTGAAGCATACTTGTGGATTCAAGGATTCGAATCCTCCACAAGGACTTTTACAAGCAAGGTGAATTTATGAATTTACATTGTCCATTTCTACAATTCCAATTACATATATTTAAGGTTAAGTCCAAAATCATGGTTTGACCAAGGCAAACCCCTTCCCCCCAAAAAAACAATCTCATTTTTCTTGTAGGTACAGGTTCAGAATAATTGATTTGAGACTAGATCTGGATACCCTTTTCGGTAAAATTTTGAGATCCGTGAACAGAGTCACTTTCAGATCTGTGCAGGTCAGGGTCAACATTATTGGGTCAGGGTTGAGATTTGTGGGTCAAGGTCGACCTTTTTCATAAGATGACATCAGAATAGAAAATGATTTCTGGGTTTTCTTTGTCTCTATGTTTCATTTTAGGATCAACTGTCAGTTTTTTGAGAAACTCAATACAGACCTTAGAAAACAACATTCTTTGATCTGTAATATTTCAAGGTTAGTGCATTTCTCCTACCTCTTTAATTACTGTCATATGTCATTTCTATGCTTATAATTAAAAGAATTTAAGGTATCTCCTTTGTTATTCTCCCTTCCAAGTAGTTGATTCATTTGCGTATTAACCCTTCTTTGGGGTTGATCAACTTGGATCTTCCATTTGTGCATTTGGGAATAAAAGAGAAACATC
>MU226774.1:47796-58923 GCA_018584345.1 Thuja plicata | reverse complement strand
GAATACAGTGTAATGGCAATCAGATTATTATGCCAATCAAATAATTATTCATACAAGAAGGGACAACTCTAATGTGAATGGAAAAGTTTATTAATAGCATGCTATTAATTAAATTCACGATAGAGACACGATTATGATTTAAATACCATTGAAGCCTGAAAAACCGTAGGCAATTATTTTTGGAAAATAATTTTGAAAAAAAAAAGCTTTCGAATTTGTATTTGATTTTGGGTAATATGGTATCTGACAATCTACGTTCGCCTCCGGTGGTGTTGAAAATTAAGCGGAACATTTTTCATTTAGATTCTGAGTACTCATATTACAACGCCAAAATTGCAACCACAAATTTATAAAGCCTCAAACTACCCACGATAAACAATACAAATCTCTTGGAAGTACCAATCATAATCTGAATAATTTATCTCAGAATTTTTCATATAAATTCAATTACAAAGTTTAAAAAAACGATTACCATTGAAAAATGTACTCTGAAACACTAAAAAGATACCAAAACAGATTCATATTCGTCACTTCACCTGACATCGCATATCTCTAATTGATAGAGAGTCAGGGCTCCTTTCAAAGCAATTAGGACCTGAATGGAAAATAATGACAGTTGGAAGGGAACTGTAGAGAGAGAAGAAATAACAAAATAAGGAGTGGAAGGTTCTTGATAATTTTCTTGGGCTTTCAGTCATAATGGTAATTATTAACTCTGTAATGTTGAAAGATTTCGGGGCACAATTTAAAATCAAATGTTATGATTGTTTTTAAAAGATTAGAATTATGGAGATCAAAAGATTTGGGAATATTTAATTGGTGGTGTATTTTATGTGTGTTTTTTTTGAGTGGTAAAAAATTTGTGTTGCAACATTTAAAGTATTCCTTTCAAAGGAAAGTGTTAGGCCTAGAAATGAAATAACATAAAATATAATCTAAATATTTCTTCATAAAGATTGATTACATAAATAAGGCAGTCATATAGCAGTTCAACTGCTATAGAAAAACTATTAAAACTGAAATATAGAAACCAACTAATAAACCATAATGATTAGTACATTAAGAGGAAAGCTCAAAGGACAAAGAATAATAACCAAAAGTGTTTTTAAAAGGGAAAAAAATTAGATGCCTTTAAAACGAGACTAGTATACCTTTGAAATAAATATATACAGAAGTAACTATCCAAGATTATAAAAATAGTCACCAATTTACTATTTTTCAAAAGTCATATTGACGCTGATTTAAAAAAATTTATTGTCTATTTATGAATTTAATTAGAGTGGAATTTGGATTTGTGTGGACAGAAGTTCTAGTGGAGTTATTAGTTGTCCATTTGAATTTCTGCAATGTGGAATTGTAATAAAGAAATTGAGTTGTGTTTGTCGCCAGGAATTTCTATCTCCATCAAAGACTACTGCCATGGCATATTATTTTTTATCTAAAATTGTATTTAATTTTCATTCTATTGAAAAGTTAAGTCAACATAAACTCAAAACATAAAAATCATCCATATAAACTGAATGAGATTCACTTTTTGAATAAATATATCCTTTGAAACGTTCTAATTTTTTTGAAACTCATAAAAATACATTAATTTTATATAATTTAAATTTTAGGAAAATAAATTCTATAATTAATAAAATTATATGGTAGGCTTGTAAAGAGTTGAGAATTATGATTATTTAAATTTTAACATCATTCTTGCTTAATATGAAATTTGCTTAGAAATATACTATGAATGTAAGTGATTTTTATGAATCCATTTCTTATGTACTCTATCAAAATTCATAATAGAATAATAAAATTTTCAAATTAAAAAAAAAAAAAATTATGATAGTTTTATGTATCTTTTTGAAATAGAATAATTTGTGCATCATGCTCATTCAAAAGGTGGTAGATGGTGAAATAATTTTATCTATTATGAATAGTAAATTCCGAAATAAGTTGAATCAATCATAAATACAAAGTAATGCTAAATAAATTATCATATATAGAATTCTAATGTGCATAGAGAAGTTTATTAAAATTTTGAAAATTTGTCATTATAAGTATCAAAATGGTGAATTAGAATTTTTTTTATTTAAAAAAAAGAACGAATAAAAAATATTCAACACAAAGAAATAACAAATCGAGAAGGTCCAACCCACCAACAGAGAAAAGAGCACTATACAATCTTGTCTGTATCCACTTAGTGAGGCGACATGTGAGACAATTCTAGAGATAATTGTCCCTTATTCATAATAGAAATCAAAATAATATTTAAACACCATTAAATCCTAAAAAGCACAATTGGAGAGGTATCAAAGCTTTAATTTTCTAGATGGATGCGCGACTGCTCTGTGTTTCTTGGTGATCGATGCAAACGTGTCCTAACACAAAACCCAAGTGTGGTTATTTTAATTTAATGAATTTATTTTCTTATGTCCATTCATTCTCTTAGTTCCTCGGCAGAGGTCGTACCCTCTGCCATTAATGCCCCTAGGGCTCCCATGGAGCTCAAATTGGTAAGCTCATTAAAAACACATAATGGCTCACAATCCTTACCTTCTCCGCCCAAAACATTCTCTGAAGCTGTCATAAATTCATCCTCTGCCATCTGCGCGGGTTCCAAGTTCAATCTGTTTGGTCCCAATGAAACACGCTAACCGGATAAGTGTTCTAGGAATGCCTTGCTATCTTTTTCTATTTCTCCAAACTTTGAAATGGCTGCTTAAATCACGAAGGAAAATAATAGATTAAGATATTATGATATATTCTTTGCTGTTGTTGAACTTGATAAGTGCCCTGCTCGTAAATTCATGGATGATTGGTTCCATAACTATAAAAATTTTAAATTAGGGCACCATGTTTCATTCTGCAGGCAATTACAAAAATGGCTTTTTATTGTTTTTTTTTTAAGAATTCCTAATCTTAGGAAGCTGTCATTAAATGACAATACTGGACTGTGGGAAATATCTCATTCTATGCCCTTGCCTTAACACTGGAGGCTATCCATGAGGAAGTTCTTTCCCTCTCGGCTTCGCACTGGATTATTGTGAAAAATATACCTTCATTTTTATGGTGTTTTCTCCCACAACTTCTTGAACCTCTGGGTAAGGTTAGTAGGGTAGATGATACCACAAGACTTGTCCCTCACATGGATGCTAGAGCTGTTGTTTCCTTGAAACCTGGAATGGACATCCCCTCCGCTCTGGACATTAACATATCTAAAGGTAAATACTCTTTCCCTATGGAGATTCTTGGCAGGTTAAATGCCTATTTGTTTATGTAAAAAAGAGGGACACTTAAGAAAGGAATGTCATATTATTAAGAGTAAATTTAATTTTGTGTTGCCCTCTCCTTCACCTACTGCTCATTCACCAAAGTTTTTTGATCACAACTTGACCTCGAATTCTATTACTCCCCAGACTCGTATTCCTAATTCTTCTTTTGACATATCCCCTCCCTCCCATGTCATAAATGACACCCTGTACTATGTATTACATTAAACCCAATCCATGTTGGTGTCACCCACTGATATACAACACTCTTCAGACATGATTCTACCTGACAGTTTTGGAACTGTTATAAAGAGAACCAATAAAAGGAGAAGAAAGGGTAATAAACATACCTCTGTGACTAAAGAGATTCTCTTGCATCGACCTCCTCTGAATGTCTTCCTTTGGATACTCCTATATGCCCCCCTCCTTGTAACTCACCCATTTTCTCTTACTCTTACAAATCTGTGAGTCAGAAGGTTGACATTGTACAAACTCAGCAGCTCTCTCCGAAGGTCTTTAAGGAGATAGAGGATGACTATATACTTGAGGTCCTTCCCACCACCCTCAGCCAATCTCAGAATTCAGTACCCACTGGTGCATCCCCATCCCATGACTCTTTTTCATTAGTTCCTAATTTTGTTGTTGATATGCAAGTCATAGTTCCACCTGTGTCTAATAATGATAACTTTGATTGGAAAAATGATATCTCAAAATCCAAAAGAAGAGGATGCCCTTTGGGATCAAAGAATAAAATATCCACTATGAAGTGTGTTCAGGACATACCCTCCACCTCGACTATTATGAATGATGGGTCATCAAACCTTGCGTTCTCACCTTCGTTCCTTGTTTCCTCATGAATTGCATCTCCTGGAACATAAGGGGTCTTGAATCCCCGGATAGGAAGTACATTGTTAAAAGATACGTAAACAATTTTAAATTCATAGACGTTCTTATTTTGTAAGAATTAAAAGCCATAGGCTTTATGCTTGAAGCCAATCTTAATTACATTTGGAAAGATGCTATTAAAGTGTATTCTGACCACTTGAAAGGTAGAGGTGGGGTGGGATTGTTAATCAAACCTGAATGGGATAATTTCATTACAAATAAGGGTGTATCCCCATGTAATGTAATAGGGTCACTTCAGATACTGTTATCACTATCACTCTTACCTTTTTCATCTATTCTTTATATGCCTCCAATGATTTCAATGAAAGAGCGGCCCTCTGGTCTTGGCTCGCTTCCCTCCCAGATATACCGTGTTTATTTGGAGGAGACTTCAATATGATAGAATCTCAAGTTGACAAATCGGGAGGACTCCCATTTTCCTGGAAGGACTTGGAAAGAACTCAATTGAATATCATGAAACATGCTAAAATTCTATTTGACCCTCTTGAGGGCAATTTAAACTCGAATCAAGGTCTCAGGCATACTTGGTGTAACTTTGAGCAAGGTCATTCTAGGATCTATGCTAGACCTGATAGATTCTATGCCAACAAAAAATGCTTCTCCTTCCTTCCCGATACTTAGGGGAACATGGTCACGGTGACTCCCACCTCACTCTCAGACCACCATCCCATCTCTGTATTTTTTAAGTTTAATAATTCCCGTGCTCCTTCTAATACTAGCAACCCAAGGTTCATCCTTAACTCTTCTCTACTCCAGGATGTTGATATTATTTATGCCTTGGAGCTTATTAGGAATATCAACAAGAATACTTCCTCATGTCTTACATGTATTGAGATGTGGGAGCACAATATCCAAGCTTGGTAGGCTCTTCTCCGAACCATAGGTTTACCAAAAAGAACCTCTCCTCTAAGCTGAGATCGGTTGAGTATGACATTCAAACCAATCCTTCTAATTATGAAATTGTCCGTATTGTTTCTAAGGCAAGGGATGATCTTAGACAGAACCAACAACTTAAAGCCAGGGGAGCCATAATTAGATCTTGTGCTCACTGGCTCGAGCATTGCGACATGGGCTCCAAATTTTTCTTTAACTTGCTTAAGTAGAACCATTCAAGTGAATCCATTAACAAGATTGTGGTAGACCACATTGAAATTGACAATGTGGATAGTATTAAATAGGATTTTCTACGTTCTACCATAAACTTTTTAACTCTAAGGATACCGAAGAGGCTAATTCTTTAAGAGATGTATATAGAACCATCATCCCTAAGAGAATATCTAGTCAAGAATCTGACCTTGTCAGAAAAAGTATCTCTATTGAGGAAATTGAAAAAGCTATTAATACCTTAAATAATGACAAGACCCCTGGGCCCGATGGCCTACCTATGGACTTTTATAAATCCAACATTGGTTGGATTTGTAATGACCTTCATAACATATATGTTGAAGCTTTTGACAAAGGCACTCTGGTTAATTTTATCAACAAAGGCATCATTAAATTAATCCCTAAGGATGGTGACA
Source organism: Thuja plicata (assembly GCA_018584345.1). Taxonomy (NCBI): domain Eukaryota; kingdom Viridiplantae; phylum Streptophyta; class Pinopsida; order Cupressales; family Cupressaceae; genus Thuja; species Thuja plicata. The sequence goes on along the minus strand of MU226774.1, from coordinate 53,237 downwards.
AGGCTCTTATTAAAATTGGCGCCCCATTACTCTCGTAAATGTTTCTAATAAAATTCTTGCTAAAATCTTGGCCCTCAGGCTTGAGAGTATTTTGACCAAATTCATTAGTTCTACCCAATTGGGTTTATTAAGGGTAGATTTATTCTTGAGAACCTCATTACCAGCTGGGAATCTATGAACTGGTCTATGGCCTCCAACCATAACTCTGCTATGCTACTCCTGGACTTTGAAAAGGCTTACAACAGGATTGAATGGGGATTTATCTCCATGATGCTAGAGGCCTTTGGTTTCCCTAAAACTTTCTTCAAATATATTAAGATATTGCTCATTGATTCTTCTACTCAAGTGGAAATTATTGGCTCATTATCTGACTCCTTCTCCCTTGGGAGATCCATTAGGAAAGGCTAACCTCTTGCCCCCACTCTCTTTGTTATTTCCTCAAATGCTCTTTATTACATTCTTAGGGATAAATCCCTCTCTAACGGTCAAAGGCATCACCTTTCTTGATGATTTAGATATGATTAATTGTTAATTTGCTGATGATACAACTATCTTCTTTAAAATGTCTGAAGAAAATCTTGATGCTCTGCATAATAAACTCAACTCCTTCTGCTCTATATCTGGTGCTCGGATATCTCAAACTAAGTCCATCTGCCTTGGCTTGGATGAAAGACCGCCTAATTGGTTTTATAAATATGATTTTCAGTGGGGTGGCCCCCATAACATTATTCTGTATCTGGGCATTCCCTTCTCTTTTGATCCCCCACTTAAGGATATGTTGTTCTGGGTGAAGGATGAGATTACTAAAAAACTTGATAAATGGTATAAAAGATCCCCATCTTTTGGCTGGTAGGGTGCAGGTTTGCCAAAAAATTATGTCATCCTATAATATTTACTATTCCTCTTCTTGGATGTTTAATAATTATCAAATTCTAGAAATACCGAAAGGCATTAGAAACTTTCTCTGGTCTGATGGGAAAGGTAATCAAAATCTTCATGTTGTTAAATGGGATTGGGGTCACATGGAATAGAACCTCGTGGGATTAGGGATTAAAGACCTTAAGACTCAAGGGATTGCCCTTGCTACGAAATGGATCTTTCACTCTCTAGGAGGGGATGAGCCTTGACAGTTTCTTATTAGATGTAACATTGAAAGAGGTCTCCCTAGGAAGGCTAAGTCCTGCAAAAATCTCCCTTTCAGTGACCTTCTTACTAGAGACTTTCCTGTAATGGTTCAGGGATCTGCTATTTTTAAAACTATTTGGAAGGCCTGGGAGAAAATTAAACAATTTCTATCTAATACAACTTTTTTTTATCATAACCTTCTGCATATTGAAAGGTCAATTTGGTAGAATCTTCACCTATCTGGTAAGCCTCTTTCACTTTCCCAAGATTTCTCTGCTAAAATCTGGCACAATTTCGGCATCTCTAAATTTATATGCCTCTTTGAGAAGGAGTGCATTATTAGTTGGGATGAGCTCAGAAACAAATTCAACATACCCTTGTCCCAAAAGAAGACCTACAATATGGTTTTCAAGGCTTGTAACGACCTCCCCACTACCTTCCATACTGACATTATCCACCATGTCAACAATTCTGGTATACTAATTTGGATGTCAAAATTTGGGAAAAACACTTTGACTGTATGTGGAAAACTTCCATTGACTCTAAAATCAAATGCTTCAAATGGCTTATGACTCTCAACAGGATTCCGTTAAGGAAAGAACCCTCTTATATATAACTCTGTAGTATTTGCAAACTCCGTAAATCCTACACGCATATCTTGTTTGGCTGTTCTTTTGCTAAAGAAATTTGGTATATATTTGGTATTACTTATCCTAAATATCTTGATATTTTTCAAATTATTACTGGGCATGTTCATGGTTTAAAAAAAAAGATACTAATCTGTTGTGGAGCATTATATCTTCTAACATTCTTTGGCAAATTTGGAAATGCAGAAATAAAGAAAGGTATCAAGACACTCCTAGGATCGTTACTGCGTCTTTTCAAAAACTTATATACTATAAAATTTCTTCACATGTCTATATCAACATGTTGATTGAAAGGGAGAAGCTAAAAAGGTTTCTCCAAATGGAACACTCCACCATGTTTGTCTTTGAAATGAAGGATGGATATGAATGGCGAAGGCTCATGGACAAGCTTGCCATTTTTGAGAAGACTCGGGTGGAAGCCCATGAGGATATTCTGCATTATTCCATATTTTCCTTGTTTATGCTTTCAATTCTTTTTTGATATGTAATTAAATCATTATACTTTGACTCTTCCGTGTGAGGCTCTTCCTCTTGATATACTTTTCGATGTTATTTTTTTGATCTCTATAGTTAATACAAAAAAATGCATAATTAATTTGGAAAATGATATTAGAAAGTAATGATGTGAAAATGATAGAGAGTCAGACCTCCTTTCAAAGCAATTAGCACCTGAATAGAAAATAATGAAAAATAATGAAAGTTGCAAGGGAACTGGGAGTGGAAGGTTCTTGATAATTTTCTTTGGGCTCTCAGTAATTTTGAAAGATTTTCGGGCACAATTTAAAATCAAATGTTATGATTGTTTTTAAAAGATTAGAATTATGGAGATCAAAAGATTTGGGAATATTTAATTAGTGGTGTATTTTATGTTTCACTATCTTTAGTTAGTTCAATGTTTTCTCGAGTGGTTGAAAAATTATAAAAATATATTAATTTTATATAATTTAAATTTTAGAAAATAAATTTTATAATTGATATAATCATATGGTTGGTTTGTAAAGAGTTGGGAATTATTATTATTTAAATTTTAGCATCATTTTAGTTTAATATGACATTTTCTTACAAAATATATTATGAATATAAATAATTTTTATGAATCTATTTCTACTGTACAGTTTTATTGAAATAAGTTTATCTATTGTGAATGGTAAATTCTTAAATAAGTTGAATCAATCATCAATACAAACTAATGCTAAATAAATTTTCATAGATAAAATTCCTTGTGTGCATAGAGAAGTCTATTAAAATTTTGAAAATTTGTAATTATAAGTATCAAAATGGTGAATTGTAATTTTTTAATTTAGCTAAAAGAAGGATAAAAAATTATTCAACACATCAAGGAGGACCAAGTGGCCAACAAAGAAAAGAGCACTATACAGCCTTGTCTTTATCCACTAAGTGAGCCAACATGTGAGACAATTGGGGAGATAATTGTCCCTTATCCACAATAGTTCACCTTGAATTTTTTCATAAATGATTTTTTTTATTGAACAAAACTGATTACAAGAAAATGATGATAGTTCATTATAGAAATTCAAATAGTATTTAAATATATGCATCTATGATTTATATATTTAGATTCTGAGTATTGCATATAATAACTTTAATACTGAAAATAAAAATATTCAAATAATTATATTGTATATGAATTGTATATTTATATTTTTTCACATTTACAATCTTAATAAAGACAAATCTCTTGAACTACCAGTCATAATTCTAATATTATATGATCTCTATAAACTCTATCAAAAAGTCTCAACATTCCCATTGCATAAAAGAACAATCCACAACACTATAATTATGGAGACCCAAAGATTTGAGAATGTTCAATTAGTAGTGCATTTTCTACATACTTTGTAGTTTTCAACGTTGCAATTATCTATAAGTAAGGTTGGTGGTTCCAATTGCTGAGGCAAGAAAAATTCTTCAATTTTTAAAAATCTGACCTATAAGATTGTATTGTCAGCAAGTTCTATAATTTAAACTGTGAAAGAAAATGGTAGTCTAATGCATGTGATTATAGTTATAGGACAAACCTACTTCATCTTTTTCAGCTTCCCACCAGGCGTTTCCATTCATAATCCTGTTGGACTTTCCCAATCTGCACCCAATTGACCTTATAATATCTCTTTCCCCCCCATGCCAGAGATCTGTCTTACCATCATCGCTGGTGTGATTAGCGCTGCCTTGCTTCTTCAAGGCTTCTGACTTCCTAGGTACCCAAGCAACAAAAGATGTCCAAAAATGCTTCTTTTATTGCCTTATCCAACTTATCATAGATAAAATGAAACAAAATGTTTTTTTTATTGCCTTATCCAACTTATCATAGATAAAATGAAACAAAATGCTTCTTTCATTGCCTTATCCAACTTATCATAGATAAAATAAAACGTAGAGTGACAAAGTTCATCAATTTCTCATGAATCGCACGGTCTCTACAGAGAATTTCCGTTCATCGTTGTCAAAAAGAGTTTGCAGAGGATAATCTTTGACACGATCATGAAAACCACATTCCTCAAGCATGCCAACAATGTCAATGGTCCTAGTTTTAATTGTAAAAATTAAATTAAACTTGCGCAAGATCTCGCTGAAAGAAAGAAAAAAAATAGAGAGATTTTGTAGAGAATACAGAAAAACAAAGCATAGACAATGAAAGCCTAACTCTGTCACTGAATAAAAAGTCCATGAAAATGAAATACTAACTATCATTAACTTAAAAGTTGGATGAAATTAAGAATATTACAAATGGAATCATTAAAGTTCTCCTGATTACTAGTAGAGTTCACATTGTTTCTATTGCCACTATCCAGACATATTAGAGAAGCGCGCGTTGGGTATAGTTGATGGGGATGTCTCGAAATGTAGAAGTTTTCTGAGAAAATTTGATTTCTTATTTTCTGCCTTCTCGCGAGGGCTTAGGGTTTACCTGAACAGTGGCCTAGGGTGAACCTTACGACTGTTTCAAACTCCAAGCGAGGGAAGAAAAGAATTAACATGTAGGGTAAATATTAAATAATTAATAATTATTTAAACAAATTAATAAATATAAATATATGTATTATTATTAATTAATACAATTTGAGTAAATTTTTTTAAAATTTTATTTGTTATACAAATATATTAAATTAAGATGTTTTTAAATTTTAGTATTAATTTATATTATTATTTTATAATATATAGGTTGATTTAAATTATTTAAATATATATAAATAATTATATTAAAATATATTAATCTTATTATTTATTATATGTACTTATAATGTTCTATTATTTATTTTATAGATTTTTTAACTTATAATGATTCAATTTAAAATAAATTTTTAATTTAATAATACATTATAATTCAATATACATATATACTCTAATATATTATTGAATTTTATATTTATTTAAAATTAAATTATTATAATTTAAGAAGTCTATAAAATAAATAAATAGTGAAATTCATTTTTCATATATGCAATTAATGTTGGTAGCTACGAGCAATTGACATTCCCTGCCACACAATGAATGGACATGGGATGTATGTACATAGACTTATGAGAGCCATTCATTTTAGCTTGTTGTTTAGACATGCCAAAATTTGCAGCTGAAAGTGAAAGTGAACATAAGCCAAATGCGTAGAAGCCAAATAAATAAAAGGAAAAGATGAATGCAACGTCTTAT
>MU226774.1:32739-46884 GCA_018584345.1 Thuja plicata | reverse complement strand
CTGCCTCTGCTCACGTTTCTCTCCCCGCCTTGCTCAGGGTTATGGTTTGTATTGTACGTTTCACAAATAATATACTCACTTGATCATGTTAAAGTTCTTCAAGGAAAAGAATATGCATTGTGGATTAGAAATTTTCTTTCTCCCAAGATACCATTGTCTCTTTCGAATATGTTGAGCACTATTTCGAATATGTTGAGCACTAGTGGACAATTATATATATAAAGAAATTTAGAGTTATTAATGCTTTAATTTAATAATTGTATATAAAATTATATACAAATAGAATTAAAGCCTCATCTTTGTTATCAAATTAAAGCATTAATAACTCTAAATTTCTTTATATATATATATATATATATATATGCTAGTTGTTAGTTAACAAAAGAAGAACTAAATAAAGTTGCTTTTATTAGATATATAAATATATTTTTCAATAAATATTTATAAAAGGTAAGTAATTCTTTAGTAAGTAATAATGTATTAGAAATTTATAATTAAATTATTTAGTTCTTGTATAGGTCAAATTACTTGAACCATGATGGTGAAGTGTTGGTTGTGTTCTATCATAAATAGGTGCTTTTGATTTACTAAAACTATTTTGTTAAAAAATAAAATATCCTAAATGAAGATGTGTCAATTGCAAAAAGAAAATATTGAGCTATAATATGGTATAATATGGTTTATTGAGCTATAATATTGTTTAGTGAATTTTGTTAATGGCTAGGGATAGTGCCACATATGCATTTATTTTATAGGTAGGATTCAATTTTCTTTATTGTTAAGACTTTTTTTCTTACTATTAGGGCTAGGGTCTATTTTGGTTTGTTATTCAGAGAGCTTTATGTTTAGGGTTCAAATTGGTTAATTCCAAGATCTAATATTTATTCACATGTAGGATTTTTTTGTTTAATTCACTTGTTTTGAGTTTTAAATTGGTTCTCGATTATGGCTCAAATTTGTGTAGCCTTTCATTAGATATATAGGTACCATTCAAATCTGTTATTTTGGTAAAGGGTCATAGTTTAATCAGGTTTAGGATTAAAGTTAAAATTAGTTTAATCAGGTTTAGGATTAAAGTTGAAATTAGTTGTTGATTTAAATTATGATTTAATTTAACAAAGAGCTAGGGTTTAATATTTTCAACCCTAAGTTAATGACTAATTTTTTTTTGATGAATAGTGCCTTTTCTATTAAAAATATTAAAGTTACATATCCACAAAAAAGGGGCCCGGGGACATAGAAATCACCCCGCAGAGTTCACATCAAAATTCTAATATATGCTAGTTGCTAGTTAACAAAAGATATAGGATTTTGGTTATATTTGATTTTGTATTTAAAAACAATTATACATATAAATATAATTATCCATACAATTTTAATGTTAAAATAGATATAGGATTTTGGTTATATTTGATTTTGTATTTAATAACATTTACACTTTCATAAGGACCAAGATTTGATTAAATTTATGGTTTTATAAGTGTTATAGTAAAATTTATGTTTTGTCCTAATGCAAGGGTTCTATTGATTAATGTATTTTTTTATTATGTAAGTTTAGAGTTAATGTTGATTAATGTTCAGGATTAGGATTCCTTCTGATATAGTGTTCAAATACTTAATAAGGAATAAGGTTCAATTGACATTAGGGTTTTACAAAATTCATTGTATATAAAGCAAGTTTGGTGTTTCTATCAAGGTTACATATTGAATATATCTATGGTTGAATTTGGCTCACTATTTAGCAAGGTTTACACTTAGGGATCACTTTAGTTTATTCTTAGAGTTAAATTAGTACTTGGTTTAATATTTAATTATGTTGAGGAAAAATAATATATTACCCTATAATATAATTGACGAACAAATTTAGTTTACAAACAAGTTTTTTTTTTTTTCTTCTAGATTTCATTAGTTTTAGGGATACCGTTTAATTCATTTATGTTAAGTTCGATCAATATTTATATGTATAATTGTTTTTAAACTTTTTTATGGTTAGTCTTAATTTCTTAGTCCATTATATTTAAGGTTTAGATTGCTAAAGGATTATACTTTAATTTAGTTTAGGGTTCAATTATGTTAAGAAAAAATTCTTCTATTGAATATAAAGTAAACAAGCATTTACAAAGTGTCACAGCTACACCTTCTAGGCCTTTACATTAATTAGGATGTCTTTATCGATAATTACAATAGTTTCATATAGTTTTCTACAGAATATCAGATATTAAAACATCATTGTAAATATCTAATTCTATCAAAAGTCTATGCCCCTACCACGCATCCATATAGTCCAACCTAGTTGTTCATCAATCCACACCAAGATTTTGTCATTTTGAACAAGGACAACTCCCACCAATTGTTGAGGAATGGCCCGAGATGGTAGCATTACAATGAGATCCACTAGTATTGGCTTGCCTCTCTCTAGAACATCTTTTTTAGGTAGTTCATGTAGATTTTCCTTCATCATGTTAATGGCCTACTCAATTGTAGTTGTCTTTGTGTAGATCTTATCAGTGGTGTAGCTATGTGCTAGCTCTTCCTTTTTCATTTTAACTTCTCCATCTTTCATCAACTTGGCATACTTCTTTTCATAAATCTTCATTACTGTTGTGACTTGTGAAGAGATGTTGAAGTTTATTAGTCTCTACAGAGACTGAGTAAGATTTCTTACCCTACCTTTTAAGAAGTTTTCATTTCTCATTTTCCAAATACTCCATAATTTTTCAACAGAAATAATAGTCCAAAGAAAATTACTGCAATTACTCAGGCCCAAGAACTTACCAAAAATGATGTTAAGAGTGCTAAAGTTTATATTCAAAGAAAAATCAAACATCCCCCAGATCTCTCTAGAAAATAGACAGTTAAAAAAGGTGTGTAAAAGGGACTCCTGGAATTTACAAAAAGAGAAGATGTTAAAATCCCCATTAGACTTCTTAATAGGTAACTTTTACAGAAAGAAGAGCCACAAAAAATAGGCCTTCTTAGGTTCAATGCGTTTGTGAAAAATATAATAAAGAATTTGCTTCAAAATTTGGGATCAAGGCTCAAATTCTAATGGTTGTTGAGGTGCAGAAATATATCATGGTTATTAGACAATAGTTTATATAAGATTTTGGCTTTGGTGCTAGGGAAGGGGGTGCCATCTGATCATCTCCACTAGTTACACCTTTCATCATTCATTATCATATCTTTAGGGAGGTATAGACAAGAAGAGGCCTCTTTCAGCATGATATAAGTCCTCCACTAAGTATGGGAGATATCAACATTGGTAATCACCTCTGCCAACTAATCAAACTCCCTTCTATATTGATATCACAATACTGTCTAATGCCCCAACTGGCCCAGTATTTGATAGAGCATCCTTGGATAAGGGCAAGTGGTTTATCACCCCTTTTTAGATTCCACCATATGGACTTCTCCCCACAAACCTTGTTTTTGTCATCAATGATGTTATCATTACTAACCAACTATATGACAAATTCTCAACACTTCCAAATTGCTTTGAGCACATTCAAACCCATGGATGGATCTTGATTTGTACTTGTAACTCAACTTTTATATGTTAACCAACGATTCTCGGTAAGTATAGACAACTTAGATTTGTATGTAAAATGATGATTTTTCGCATGCATTAACCGATGAGATTGAATTCACATATTTGTAACAAGTAATACCATAGTGCATCTTTAATCATGCTGATTTAGAATTTTAACTATGTATAATAAAACTGATGCAAAATATAAGTTGGTATAATGTAGTTCCATACTTACTTTTTCTTCTTAGGTAGGGGTGGTGATGTCACCTGATCTATTGGATAAGGTTTCACCATTTGCATTTCTTGGTCCAGCTTCATCAATGTTTGTAGCTTTCCTCCACATTTTGATTCTCATCTGACTAATGTCTTCAATGGTGTTTCCATTGGAAAAGGTGTTTGTCTCTGTCACTCTCTCTCTGCACTCCTTCCTTAGATGACCAACTTTATGACAGTGTAGACATGCCATTCTGGGGTTAGTCCAGCTCCTAGACTTTCTCATCCATTATCTCATGCAGTTTGTAGCTATATATCCAAATTTTCTATATGTTGTTCAGTTTTACCATGTGTCATAATCCCAAACATATGAGTTACCAACTCTTTTCGGTTCATAAGAATGTTCATTTTCTTTAGGCTTCCATGCTTGCTTTTTCTTCTTCCTACATTCACGAGATGTGTGCCCATGCATTTTGCAAGTAGGACAGTATTTGTCCATGTAAGTTTCCTTCTTTGGTTGTTTCACCTCCGATTTACATTCATATGCTTTATGTCATTTCTTGTTACATTTATAACAATTTCCTATGAATGAAGGTGTGTATTTAGGAATACCTTTCATTTTTCTCCTGCATAGATTTGATGTGTGGCCTAGTTTTCCACAGTGATTGCATGACTGGTTTCTTGGTCTTGGATTTGTGTAGACAGTCTTTGGATCAGCTTGGTGTGGTGATTCTTTATTTTTGGTTTGCACTGTAAAATTGTGTCATCGAGTTTCTCTTGAATTTAGCTTTTTTAGTTTGTAGTGAAATCTGTGTTTCAGTGGAAGTGTAACCGACAGTTCAAAAAATGTTTTTCCTTTGCATACTAATGGAAAAATTAATGTCTTTAATCACATCTTAGGTGGTATGTAAAACTGAGTATCACATGTTAAGGTCATTGTCATATATTCTAGTTAACATCAAAATGGTGAATTAGAATTTATTTTATTTAACTAAAAGAAGGAAGAAAAAATATTCAACAGAAAGAAATAAAAAATCAAGAAGGTCCAACCCACCAGCAGAGAAATTGTCTGTATCTACTTAGTGAGGCGACATGTGAGACAATTCTAGAGATAATTGTCCCTTATTCATAATAGAAATCCAAATAATATTTAAACACCATTAAATCCTAAAAAGCACAATTGGAGAGGTATCAAAGCTTTAATTTTCTAGATGGATGGGCAACTGCTCTGTGCTTCCGGGTGATCGATGCAAATGTATCCTAACACCAAACTCAGGTCTGGTTATTTTAATTTAATGCATTTATTTTCTTATGTTCATTCATTCTCTCAGTTCCTTGGCAGAGGTCGTACCCTCTGCCATTAATGCCCCTAGGGCTCCCATGGAGCTCAACTTGGTAAGCTCATTAAAAACACCTAATGGCTCACAGTCCTTACCTTCTCTACCCAAAACATTCTCAGAATCTTTCACAAATTCATCCTCTGGGGTGACAAGTTCAATCTGTCTGGTCCCAATGAAACGCGTGAATCAGATAAGTGTTCTAGGAATGCCATGCTATCTTTTTCTATTTCTCCAAACTTTCAAATGGCTGCTTAAATCATGAAGGAAAATAATAGATTAAGAGATTATGATATATTCTTTGTTGCTGTTGAACTTGGTAAGTGCCCTGCTCGTAAATTCCTTGATGATTGGTTCCATAACTATTAAAATTTTAAATTCGGGCACCATGTTTCATTCTGTAGGCAATTACAGAAATGGCTTTTCATTGTTTTTTTTAAAGAATTCTGAATCTCAGGAAGCTGTCATTAAATGACAATATTGGACTGTGGGCAATATCTCGTTCTGTGTCATTGCCTTGACACTGGAGGCTATCCATGAGGAAGTTCTTTCCCTCTCGGCCCTGCACTAGATTATTGTGAAAAATCTACCTCCATTTTTATGGATTTTGCTCCCACAACTTCTTGAACCTTTGGGTAAGGTTATTAGGGTTGATGATACCACAAGACTTGTTCCTCACATGGATGCTAGAGCTGTTGTTTCCTTGAAACCTATAATGGACATTCCCTCCACTCTGGACATTAACATGTGTAAAGGTACATACTCTTTCCCTATGGAGATTCTTGGCGGGTTAAATGCCTATTTTCTTATGTAAAAAAGAGGGACACTTAAGAAAGGAATGTCATATTATTAAGAGTAAATTTAATTTTGTGTTGCCCTCTCCTTCACCTACTGCTCATTCACCGAAGTTTGCTGATCATAACTTGACCTCGAATTCTATTACTCCCCAGACTTGTATTACTAATTTTTCTTTTGACATATCCCCTCCCTCCCGTGTCATAAATGACACCCCATCCTATGTCTTACATTAAACCCAATCCCTGTTGGTGTCACCCACTAATATACAACACTCTTTAGACATGACTCTACCAAACGGTTTTTGAACTGTTGTAAAGAAAACCAATAAAAGGAGAAGAAAGGATAATAAACATACCTCTGTGACTGAAGAGAGTCTCTTGCATCGACCTCCTCCTAGTGTCTTTATTTGGATACTCCTATATGCCCCCCTCCTTGTAACTCACCCATTTTCTCTTACTCTTATAAATCTGTGAGTCAGAAGGTTGACATTGAACAAACTCAGCACCTTCCTCCGAACGTCTTTAAGGAGATAGAAGATGACTATATAGTTGAGGTCCTTCCCGCTACCCTCAACCAAACTCAAAATTTAGTACCCACTGGTGTATCCCCATCCCATGACTCTTTTTCCTTAATTCCTAATTCTGTTGTTGATATGGAAGTCATAGTTCCACCTGTGTCTAATAATGATGACTTTGATTAGAAAAATGATATCCCAAAATCCAAAAGAAGAGGATTCCCTTTGGGATGAAAGAATAAAATATCCACTATGAAGTGTGTTAAGGACATACGCTCGACCTCGACTATTATGAATGATGAATCATCGGACCTTGCGTTCTCCCCTTCTTTCCTTGTTTCCTCATGAATTGCATCTCCTGGAACATAAGGGGTCTTGAATCCCTAGACAGGAAGTACATTGTTAAAAGATACCTTGACACTTTTAAATCCATAGACGTTCTTATGTTGCAAGAATTAAAAGCCACAGGCTTTATGCTTGAAGCCAATCTTAATTATATCTGGAAAGATGCTATTAAAGTGTATTCTAACCACCTGAAAGGTGGAGGTGGGGTGGGATTGTTAATCAAACCTAAATGGGCTAATGTCATTACGAATAAGGGTGTATTGCCCTGTAATAGGGTCACTTGGGTTACTATTATCACTATCACTCTTACCTTTTTCATCTATTCTTTATATTCCTCCAATGATTTCAATGAAAGAGCGGCCCTCTGGTCTTGGCTGGCTTCCCTCCCAGATATACCGTGGTTATTTGGAGGAGACTTCAATATGATAGAATCTCAAGTTGACAAATTGGGAGGACTCCCAATTTCCTTGAAGGACTTGGAAAGAACTCAATGGAATATGATGAAACATGCTAAAATTCTATTTGACCCTCTTGAGGGCAATTTAAACTCGAATCAAGGTTTATCGCATACTTGGTGTAACTTCTAGCAAGGTCATTCTGGGATCTATGCTAGACTTGATAGATTCTATGACAATAGAAAATGCTTCTCCTTCCTTCCCAATACTTAGGGGAACATGTTCACAGTGACTCCCACCTCACTCTCAGACCACCATCCCATCTCTACATTTGTTAAGTTTAATAATTCCCCTGCTCCTTCTAAAACTAGCAACCCAAGATTCATCCTTAACTCCTCTCTGCTCTAGGATGTTGATATTATTAATGCCTTGGAGCTTATTAGGAATATCAACAAGATTACTTCCTCCTCTCTTACATGTATTGAGATGTGGGAGCACAAGATCCAAGCTTGGTAGGCTCTTCTCTGAACTATAGGTTTACCGAAAAGAACCTCTCCACTAAGCTAAGATCGGTTGAGTATGACATTCAAACCAATCCTTCTAATTATGAAATTTTTCCTATTATTTCTAAGGTGAGGGATGATCTTAGATAACACCAACAACTTAAAGCCAGGGGAGCTAGAATTAGATCCCGTGCTCAATGGCTCAAGTTTTGCAACATGGGCTCCAAATTTTTCTTTAACTTGCTTAAGTTGAAACATTCCAATGAATCCATTAACAAGATTGTGGTAGACAACATTGAAATTGACAATGTGGATAGTATTAAATAGGATTTTGTACATTCTACCATAAAATTTTTACCTCTAAGGATACTGAAGAGGCTAATTCTTTAAGAGATGTATATAGAACCATCATCCCTAAGAGAATATCTAGTCAATAATCTGACCTTGTTAGACAAAGTATCTCTATTGAGGAAATTGAAAAGGCTATTAATACCTTAAATAATTACAAGACCCCTGGGCCCGATGGCCTACCTATGGAATTTTATAAATCCAAGATTGGTTGGATTTGCAACGAACTTCATAACAAATATGTTGAAGCTTTTGACAAAGGCACTCTGGGTAATTTTATCAACAAAGGCATCATTAATTTAATCCCTAAGGATGGTGACAAGGCTCTTATTAAAAATTGGTGCCCCATTACTCTCCTAAATGTTTCTAATAAAATTCTTGCTAAAATCTTGGCCCTCAGGCTTGAGAGTATTCTGACCAAATTCATTAATTCATTGGTGTATGGCCTCCAACCATAACTCTGCTATGCTACTGCTGGACTTCAAAAAGGATTCCAACAGGATTGAATGGGGAATTATCTCCATGATGCTAGAGGCCTTTGGTTTCCCTAAAACTTTCCGCAAATATATTAAGATATTTCTCATTGATGCTTCTTCTCAAGTGGAAGTTATTGGTTCATTATCTAACTCCTTCTCCCATGGGAGATCCATCAGGAAAGGCTAACCTCTTTCCCTCGCTCTCTTTATTATTTCCTTAGACGCTCTTTATTAAATTCTTAGGGATAACTCTCTCTCCTACAGTCAAAGACATCACCTTTCCTGATTATTCAGATCTAAATAATTGTTAATTTGCTGATGATACAACTATCCTGTTTGAAATATCTGAAGAAAATCTCGATGCTCTGTATAATAAACTCAACTCCTTCTGCTCTATATCTAGTGCTCGAATATCCCAAACTAAGTCCATCTGCCTTGGCTTGGATGAAAGACCGCCTAATTGGTTTTATAAATATGATTTTTAGTAGGGTGGTCCCCATAACATTATTCAGTATCTGGGCATTCCCTTCTCTATTGATCCCCCACTTAAGGATATGTTGTTCTGGGTAAAGGATAAGATTACTAAAAAACTTGATAACTGGTATAACAGATCCCTATCTTTGGCTGGTGGGGTGCAGGTTTTCTAAAAAATTATGTCATCCTATAATATTTACTATTCCTCTTCTTGGATGTTTAATAATTATCAAATTATGGAAATACAGAAAGGCATTAGAAACTTTCGCTAGTCTAATGGGAAATGTAATAAAAATCTTCGTGTTGTTAAATGGGATTGGGGTCACATGGAAAAGCACCTCGCGGGATTAGGGATTATAGACCTTAAGACTCAAGGGATTGTCATTGCTTCCAAATGGATCTTTCACTCTCTAGAAGGGGATGAGCCTTGAAAGTTTATTATTAGCTGTAACATAGAAAGAGGTCTCCGTAGGAAGGCTAAGTCCTACAAAAATCTCCCTTTCACTAACCTTCTTACTAGAAACTTTCCTGTAATGTTTCAGGGATCTGCTATTTTTAAAGCTATTTGGAAGGCCTGGGAGCAAATTAAACAATTTCTATCTAATATAACCTATTTTTATCATAACCTTCTACATAGTGAAAGGTCAATTTGGTGGAATCTTCACCTCTCTGGTAAGCCTCTTTCACTTTCGAAAGATTTCTCTGCTGAAATCTGGCACAATTTTGACATCTCTGAATTTATATGCATCTTTGAGAAGGAGTGCATTATTAGTTGGTATGAGCTCAGAAACAAATTCAACATACCCTTGTCCCAAAACAAGACCCACAATATGGTTTTCAAGGCTTGTAACAATCTCCCCACTACCTTCCATACTAACATTATCCACCATGTCAACAATTTCTGGTATACTAATTTGGATGTCAAAAGTTGGAAAAAATACTTTGATTGTATGTGGAAAACTCCCATTGACTCTAAAATCAAATGCTTCAAATGGCTTATGACTCTCAATAGGCTTCCATTAAGGAAAGACCCCTCCTATATAGAAATCTGTAGTATTTGCAAACTCCGTAAATCCTACAGGCATATCTTATTTGGTTGTTCTTTTGCTAAAGAAATTTGGTATATATTTGGTATTACTTATCCTAAATATCTTGATATTTTTGAAATTATTACTGGGTATGTTCATGGTTTTAAAAAAAAAGATACTAATTTGTTGTGGAGCATTATATCTTCTAACATGCTTTGGCAAATTTGGAAATGCAGAAATGAAGAAAGGTATCAAGACACTCCTAGGATCCTTACTACGTCTTTTCAAAAACTCATATACCATAAGATTTCTTCACAGGTTTATATCAACATGCTGATTGAAAGGGAGAAGCTGAAAAGGTTTCTCCAAATGCGACACTCCACCATGTTTTTCTTTGAAATGAAGGATGGATATGAATGGCGAAGGCTCATGGATAACCTTGGCATTTTTGAGAAGACTCTGAAGAAAATCTACAAGGAAGTTAGGAAGAACAAGAACACAATTGATGATCAGATCTTTATGCTAAACTAGATCCAAGTGAAGAAAAGCATTTTTTGGATGGAAGGACCTTTGGGCTGGATGGCCTGGGTGGAAGCCCATGAGGATATTCTGCATTATTCCATATTTTCCTTGTTTATGCTTTCAATTCTTTTTTGATATGTAATTAAACTATTATACTTTGACTCTTCCGTGTGAGGCTCTGCCTCTTGATATACATTTTGATGTTATTTTTTTTATCTCTCTATAGTTAATAAAAAAAAATGCATAATTAATTTGGAAAATGATATTAGAAATTAATGACGTGAAAATGATAGAGAGTCAGGCCTCCTTTAAAAGATTAGAATTATGGAGATCAAAAGATTTGGGAATGTTTGTTGTATTTTATGTTTCACTGTCTTTAGTTATAGGCCAGTGCTGGTTCAATGTTTTTTTGAGTGGTTGAAAAATCATAAAAATATATTAATTTTATATAATTTAAATTTTAGAAAATAAATTGTATAATTGATATAATCATATGATGGGTTTGCAAAGAGTTGAGAATTATTATTATTTAATTTTTAGCATCGTTCTAGTTTGATATGACATTTTCTTACAAAATGTATTATGAATATAAATAATTTTTATGAATCTATTTCTATTGTACAATTTTATCTATTGTGAATCGTAAATTCTTAAATAAGTTGAATCAATCATCAATACAAACTAATGCTAAATAAATTTTCATATATAAAATTCTTATGTGCATAGAGAAGTCTCTTAAAATTTTGAAAATTTGTAATTATAAGTATCAAAATGGTGAATTGTAATTTTTTTATTTAGCTGAAAGAAGGATAAAAAATTATTCAACACATCAAGGAGGACCAAGTAGCCAGCAAAGAAAAGAGCACTATACAACCTTGTCTTTATCCACTAAGTGAGCCAACATGTGAGATAATTGGGGAGATAATTGTTCCTTATCGCCAATAGTTCACCTTGAATTTTTTCATAAATGAATTTTTTTATTGAACAAAACTGATTACAAGAAAATGATGATAGTTCATAATAGAAATTCAAATAGTATTTAAATATATGCATCTATGATTTATATATTTAGATTCTGAGTATTGCATATAGTAACTTTAATACTGAAAATAAAAATATTCAAATAATTATATTGTATATGAATTGTATATTTATATTCTTTTGCATTTACAATCTTAATAAAGACAAATCTCTTGAACTACCAATCATAATTCGAATATTATATGATCTCTATAAACTCTATCAAAAAGTCTTAACATTCCCATTGCATAAAAATGCAAAGAGCAATCCACAACACTAAAATTATGGTTTTCTACATACTTTGTAGTTTTCAATGTTGCAATTATCTATAAGTAGGGTTGGTGGCTCCAATTGCTAAGGCAAGAAAAATACTTCAATTTTTAAAAATCTGACCTGCAAGATTGTATTGTCAGCAAATTCTATAATTTAAACTGTGAAAGAAAATGGTAGTCTAATGCATGTGATTATAGTTATAGGACAACAAACCTACTTCATCTTTTTCAGCTTCCCACCAGGTGTTTCCATTCATAATTCTGCTCGACTTTCCCAATCTGCACCCAATTGACCTTATAATATCTCTTTCCTCCCCATGCCAGAAATCTATCTATACCATCATCACTGGTGTGATTAGCGCTACCTTGTTTATTCAAGGCTTCTGACTTCCTAGGTACCCAAGCAACAAAAGATGTCCAAAAATGCTTCTTTTATTGCCTTATCCAACTTATCATAGATAAAATGAAACAAAATGCTTCTTATATTGCCTTATCCAACTTATCATAGATAAAATGAAACAAAATGTTCTTTTATTGCCTTATCCAACTTATCATAGATAAAATAAAACGTAGAGTGATCAAGTTCATCAATTTCTCATGAATCGCACGGGCTCTACAGAGAATTTCCATTCCATCATTGTCAAAAAGAGTTTGTAGAGGATAATCTTTGACACGATCATGAAAACCACGTTCCTCAAGCATGCCAACAATATCAATGGTCCTAGTTTTAATTGTAAAAATTAAATTAAACTTGCGCAAGATCTCGCTGAAAGAAAGAAAAAAAAACAGAGAGATTTTGTAGAGAATACAGAAAAACAAAGCATAGACAATGAAAGCCTAACTATGTGATTGAATAAAAAGTCCATGAAAATGAAATACTAACTATCATTAACTTAAAAGTTGGATGAAATTAAGAATATTACAAATGGAATCATGAAAGTTCTGATTACTAGTAGAGTTCACATTGTTTCTATTGCCATTATCCAGACATATCTGAGAAAATTTGATTTCTTATTCTCTGCCTTCTCGCGAGGGCTTAGGTTGCGAGGTCTCTCATATTTGTAGCTTGCGGCCAAAGTTTCCATCTTCCAGCCATTGGAATGCCACCCGTGGAAAAGAAATTGAAAAGAGAAGTTGAAAAGCTTCTATCCTGAATGGCGGCCTAGGGTGAACCTTATGACTGTTTCAAACTCCAAGCGAGGGAAGAAAAGCATTAACATGTAGGGTAAATATTAAATAATTAATAATTATTTAAACAAATTAATAAATATAAATATATGTATTATTATTAATTAATACAATTTGATTAAATTTTTTTAAAATTTTATTTGTTATACAAATATATTAAATTAAGATGTTTTTAAATTCTAGTATTAATTTATATTATTATTTTATAGTATATATGCTGATTTAAATTATTTAAATATATATAAATAATTATATTAAAATATATTAATCTTATTATTTATTATATGTACTTATAATGTTCTATTATTTTAATATTATTTATTTTATAGATTTGTTAACTTATAATGATTCAATTTAAAATAAATTTTTAATTTAATAATATATTATAATTCAATATACATATATACTCTAATATATTATTGAATTATATATTTATTTAAAATTAAATTATTATAATTTAAGAAGTCTATAAAATAAATAAATAGTGAAATCCTTTTTTCATATATGCAATTAATGTTGGCAGCCAAATGCCTAGAAGCAAAATAAATGAAAGGAAAAGATGAATGCAACATCTTATCAACACTAGTTCCTAAAAATCTCCAAGCTTGAAACTCAAAAATATTTTTAAAATAAATACATACAAAATAACTATTCAATACAACTATCAAAGATAAATAAAAAATTACTATATATATATATATACATATAACACTAATTCCTAAAAATCTCAAAGCTTGAAACTCAAAAATATTTTTAAAATAAGTACATACAAAATAACTATACAATATAACTATTCAATGCAACTATCCAAGATAAATAAAAAATTACTATAATATATATATTTATATATATATATATATATATATATATATATATATTGAAAATAAATATGTATACATACCAGCGGGTTCTCTTTCCATTTCCGACTATTCTAAGTTCCGAATAAATTATCCATCCTACTGTTAAAATTAATTCATCAATTTACTAAATATCCAATTAAAAAATATTAAAAAACATGCAATAAAACTAGACTTTAAAATAAAAGACATAACACTCGAAACAATGGGAAAAAAATGAAACAGAATTAAAATAATATGAGATTTGCACCTGGTTGCTGCATTCTGGTACATTTCATCCTTAAACATTAACAGAGCATGCTACAAATAAACGGCAAGGTGCAATT
>MU226773.1:1752180-1768142 GCA_018584345.1 Thuja plicata | reverse complement strand
ATTCTTTAATTTTAATAAACCTTGCATATTTGTCTCAAATGGAGAATGAAGAGACAACCATTTCTTTTCAAGAAGCTCTTCGTTCTCTCTCTTCGGTTTTCTATAAAAGAGACCTCTTTTCTTCATTAAGAAGACCCTTGGTTTTGAGCACAATTACTATAGTCAATTTTAGTTTCAATTTCATTCTTGCATAATTAGCTTAATTGTCATTTGGAATTGAATATAATTGTGTAGCTTTGATTTATCATTTATTTTGTAGAAGCTAACAATTTATGTTCTAGAGCTTATAATTTCAATTTGTTAATCAATTCTAGCTTAAAAGAGCATACACTTCAAAGATTTCAAGCACTCTTTTTCATAGACTAGCAGCATTTTGCTCATATCTATATGCAGATTTCTAACATTTAATGGCTATCCTTCACACACTTGCACTTTAAAATCCTCCGTATTAGAGAAGGTCAGGTTGTTGGCTCTCTTTCTGAGGGTAAATTGCAGCAATCACTCCTAATTAGGAGGCAACAGGTCATCTCAATCACTTCGTAGAGCAAACAATTCAATGTTTGTCTTTGTGAATTCATTGATTGAATAAGGACTATGTTGGGTTTCTTGTTGGATTGAGAGGTCACATTCGACATCAAACAGGAATGAGGTCCCTGTCTAGAGCATGCATCAAGATACCATGTTTTTGACACTTTTCACATGACTTTGCAAAAGCTACTGCAACAATATGCATCATAGGCCAATAGTACCCCTCCCTAAGCAACCTTTAGGCCATGGAAAGACTATTGGAATGTCCCCCATAGATGCCCTCATGGATGTCAACTAACGCTTGGTCAAATTCTTCCTTTTCTAAGCATCTAAGAAGTGTCCCATCTAGACCCCTCCTATACAAATCACCAGAGATAAGTGAATGGCGAGAGGTGTTTTGGGTAAGGTTTTTGCATTCATATTGGTTAAAGGTTTCACGTATAATGCCATCACAAAGGTATGAGTAAATGGCACCATAATGGGATGACTCATGACCAACAAGGGTACACATGACATGGCTCTCTTGGGAGTCATAGATAGGGTGATGTAGCTCTTTTACCAGGAATTCAAATTTGGATTCATGTTTCTCTAACTAAAGGAGTGAAGCAAGTAGCCATAGCATCAGCTACTTTGTTTTCTACTCTAGGGATTTGCTGAAATGTGACGAATGTGAAGTATCATTTCAAGGAATCAACCATTTGCTTGTAACGTACCAGTTTCTCATTTTCTTTGGTATTCATCATTAACTTGGTTGATTATCAGTTGTGAATCCCCATAGATGTGTAACTCTATGATTCTCCATTCTATGGCCATCTTAAGTCCATTTGTTAAAGATTCATACTTAGCAATGTTGTTTGTACATGGGAACAATAACTTGTAAGAATTAGGAATCATGTACCCATGAGGAGAAAAAAACAACACACCAGCTCTTAAACCATTTTGCATAAAGGATCCATCAAAGAACATCTTCCATGTTCTTTCAGTCATATACATGAGGTGCTCATCTGGGAAGTCAACTTGAATAGGTGCATTATCTTGTAATAGGAAATCAGCCAATTGATCTGCTATAGCTTGTCCTTTGATTGATTTACCCTATATGTAATCTATGTCAAATTCTGAAAGTATCATCATCCATTTAGAAATTCTACCTATGAGAGAAGCCTTACCTATCAAATACTTGAGTGGATCTATTTTTTATATGAGGTGTACAGTGTGCACAAGCATGTAATGTCACAACTTCTGGGAAGAAAACACAACTGCAAGGAAAGCTTTCTCAATGCTTGTATAATTAATCTCATATGAAACAAGAGTGCAAATGATATAGTATATTTCCCTTTCTTTCCCATGTTCATCAAGTTGAGCTAGTAATGCCCCCAAGGAAGATTCTGTAACTTAAATGTATAGAATAAGTGGTTTCCCTGTGATAGGAGGCATTAAAATGGGAAGATTTTCCAAGTATTTCTTGATTTTATCTATGCTCTTTTGAAAATCCTTATTCCAATCACATTTGACTCCCTTGTGTAAGTTCTTGTTTAAGGGTTTAGCTCTATCTACCAACTGTGAAATGAATCTCCTTATAGATTGAAGATGCCCTTGAAGACTCCTCATTTGACTAATGTTTCTAGGAGGTGGCATATCTATGATTGCTTGGACCTTTTCAGGGTCTACCTCTATTCCTCTTGCTGAAATTATGAATCCAAGTAGTTTTCCAGAGGTAACTCCAAATGCACACATTTTAGGATTTAACCTTAGTTGAAATTGTTCCATGTGATCTAGAATGACTTCTTAATCATCTAAGTGTGTGTCTCTCTTCTTAGACTTGGCCAAGGTGTCATCCACATAATCTTCCATGTTTTTACGCATCATGTCATGAAAAATGGTTGTCATGGATCGTTGATAGGTGGCTCCTACATTTTTTAATCCAAAAGGCATTACGTTTCAACAATAGGTACCCCATGCACAAGTGAATGCAGTATTTTCTTGATCTTCAAGTGCTATCTTAATCTGATTGTACCCAGAAAAACCATCCTTCAAGGAATATATCTCATAAATCACAGTCATATCCACTATCATGTCTATATTGGAAAGTAGAAAGTCATCCTTTGGGCATGCTCTATTGACATCTCTAAAATCTGTGCAAACTTAGATGGATTTTTCATGTTTGGAAACTGGTACAATGTTTGATATCCATTCAGCATGTGCAATAGCTGTTATGAATCTTGCACCAAGGAGTTTTTCTAATTCTACTTTGACAAGGAGAGCTATGTGAGGATGCATCTTTCTCAATTTTTGTTTAACTAGTTTAATACCCAGAGCTATGGACAAGTGATGCATGATAAGACTAAAGTCTAACCCTAGCATATCTGAATAAGTCCATGGAAAGTTGATCTTCATTTTTTGTAAGAACTTAGTGTAAGCTTCTTTGTCTTGTGGTGACAAAGACTCAGCCAAGTGCACAATCTGTGGATCCTCATCAGTACCCAAATTGACTGTTTGTGTTGGTTCAATAAGAACTGAAGATCTATCTTGAAAGTAGCTAGGGAGATGAACAAATACCTCATCCTTAGGCACCTCAAAGAGGTTTTCACCCTTGGATACGTCATTTATTTTTACTTTTTTTTGGTTCTGTCACTGCCACATAGTGTTTTTTCCATTAGAACTCCTATTCTTTTGATTTTCTTTTCTTTTTATCTTGTGACTAAGGTACTTGATGTTTGGCTTTGTCATGCTGGTAGCCGGTTCATTGGTGGAAGAGACTATGGGTTTGATGGCATTTAGGTAATAGGCTATCTCATAATCATTTTGACATGTTAAGAGCTCAGGTTCTTGATAGCGTTAGGACCAATCAATGAGGTTAGGATGAACAAGAGGTAAGTCAACGACTGGTTCAATGTTATAAATGTGAATGATATTATCACTAGTGACCAAAGAGTTGGAGTCTATCTAGTATCCTTCTAAGCTATCCAAATCAGGATTCATCCTAACAAGTGAAGAATCATCCACTAAGGCAATATGTGGGTTCAAATCCTCTAATCCTACATGTGACTCATTAGCTACCTCAGGTTGAGAATTATAAGTATGGATGACATTAACATCCATGTTAACTGTGGAAGGCTCTAAGAAGGAGTCCCAGTCATACTCATATGAACTTGTGTTTGAACTGCGACTAGGATGCTTACACCATGAAGGTTTGGGACATCTTGATGTGGAAGGTCTAGTGTCATCAAGAGTAGCATCTTCTCTTTCAATTAAAAAAATAAGATTATTTTGTTGACGTTCTCTGAAAGGATCTTCTACATCTGATTCTTGTACTAAAGTTGCAACTGACGCATGAGTGACCGGAATATCTAAATCTCCCCAGAGGAGTTTAGTGGAAGGGACCCAATCTTTACACATGTCTTGCTGATTTGTGTAACTAGGTACATATTTAAGTTCATCTTCACTATCTGACTTATCAAGGATAGGAGTAGTGTGCTTGTTGTGATTCACAAAGCCTAGGCCAACCAACTTCTTAGACTTGCATCCAAAAAGAGCATGATCAAGAGCTTCAGCTCTAGCATCCAATCTGTGATTAAGAGGGCCATGTCTGGGATATCACATCTGTCTGAAAAAAGTATACACTCATCCGTAAGCCTTAGGAGAGGGAGAGAAGTTCTCATTGTGCATATATTTCTCTTCTCTATAGATCCAATCTCTAACAAATGTCTATTCTTTCTCATCTTGAATAGGCACCGAGGATTCTACAAACGTGCCAAATAAAGTCATAGTTGAAGAGGAAGGTCTATTTTCTTGTGAAGGTTTTCCATAAGACCGAGGTGAAATTGGTAATGTTGTGAGGGATTTGAATTGATACCCCCATGCTAAGGTCTATTGACTTAATTTTTTCTTTACATTCATGTAAGGTCGCATCGAAGTCTTCTACTTCTCTATTGAAGGGAACATGAGTTCTTGCTGAAATTGAGTTAACAGATAAAGTGTTATCCCTAGGTTTACAAATATCTATTCCATTATAGGGGAACTTAACACACTGATGATAGGTAGAAAACACCACTTGCATATCATGAATCCACGATCTAACAAGTAAGATATTATATGCAAGGAGACCATCATTAACTATTTGAAATAAAATGTCTTTTTCAACAGGGCCAATCCTAATAGGAAGGACAGCCAACCCTTTGGAACTTCTTTCTACCTCATCATAGGCTTTAATGGCGATCCTTTTCCTGGTATCTATGACTTTTTCTTAATAACCCAACTCTTTCAAAATACTAAATGAACATATATTAAGCCCAACACCCCCATCTATCAACACGCACCTAACATGGGTTATGTGGATCATGACCTCAATATGAAGAGAAAGATTGTGTGGGTGGCTCAAAGCTTTATCATCATCCTCTGAAAAGGTAAGGTAATGAGGGATAGAAATGTGGTTAACCATGTTCTGGAATTGATCGACATCTAAGTTGTTGGGGACGTTTTCCATGCGTAAATCATCCTCAGGGATTTGTTTATGTCTCAGGGATAACTCTAAGAGCTCAAAGATCAAAATCTGAGTTGGGGTTCTTTGCAACTGATCAATAAGACTATAAATTGACTTAGGATTAACTATTGGTTTCGAGGTGATATTCTTGGGTGCCATTTTCTTAGGTTTACTTGGTTGACTCAAATTGGGTCCTCTAATGACAACGGGACCTTGGATTCGTGTGATAGCATTGAGAGTTTGAGATGACACTCTAGAGTTAGGACCCCTTAGCACCATGATGGGTTCTTCATCAAAGATAGGAGGAGAGTTTGCATCTAGATCATAACCATAGGGATCTTTACCCCTCATCATGTTGACATTTTCTTCTACAAATTCAAGCATATTGATAGTATTTTCCGCATCTGTGTAAGTGTAATTGATCTCAGCCTTGCCATTCTTAGCTTTAGAGGTTTCCCCCTTCTCATACTTGGGCAACTGTTCTTTGAATTCCTTATGATCAAAATTTGTGTTCAATCCATCTATCTTAAGTTTACCACTCTCAGTTAGATCTTGAATAATATGCTTGAGTTTCAAGCATTTTTCAATGTCATGTTCAATACCATTATGAAACTTGCAAAATGATTTCTCATCCCACCAGTACAATTTAACATCAGGTATATAATGTTTTGTGGGATCTTGAGGATATGCAAGGTTGTTGGAAATGAGTGTTTTCAAGACATCCTCATACGAGTCACCAAGTTTTTAAAATTGACATCTTTCTTTCTTAGGCCTATCTTGGCTTGCTCTCTTGTTGAGTAGATGTATTGAGTTTCATGGCTTGAACAACACTAGACAAGTGGAGCACAGTTTGATCTTTGGGTTGGGAGGAGTCCACAACTCCATCATTAATCACTTGTTTGTTCCTATTCCAGTGTGAGTTCTTCCCTTTATCCTTGTTAGAGTTGTTGTTTTGACCATTGTTATTTTTGTTTCCATGTTTGGTCAAAATTCCTTGTTCTTTCAAAACATCCTCAATCCTATATGTAGTTTTGACCATGGTGTCAAAGGAATAAAAAACCATCTTCCTAACTTCATAATAAATTTTGGGAACCAAGTTGCTAACAAGGATGTCAATCTTTTAATTTTTAGGAATGGTTCTAGAGTAGTGAGAGAATTGTCATCTCCACCTTTGCAAGAAAGTGATAAAGGATTCCCCTTGATTTTTCTTTAAGTTGCATAAGTCCAACATGGTGATTGACCTTGAAAGGTTGTATGCAAAGGGTTGAAAAAATCTGTGGACAAGCTCTTTGAAATTATTAATGGGAGGATTTATGTTGGTGAACCATTCTATTTCTTTACCCTTAAGACTCCTTGGGAACAATCTCATGAGGTATGAGTCATCTTGGTGGACCTCAAAACTTGTGGTATAAAATTGGTGTACGTGATCATGTGGATCTCCATTCCCATTGTACTTGTCATATTGAGGAATTTCAACCTTTCTATTTGAAGTCATTCATGTTAACACTTTTGTCAAAAGGATTAGGACAAATTGAATCAAGCAAGAATTAATTCTTGGGTGCCAACATATTTTTAATCACGCTCTTAAGTTGTTTGATCTCTTCTTCTTGAGATGGACCTTGCTTCTTAATCTTCTTGTCCACATCAAAGTTGTAGGGGACTCCAGAACCCTTGTTGATTACAATCTCTAGGAGCTTTTCTTTGTTTTGATCTAAATATTTCTCCACATACTTCTAGAAGAGAAATTCTTGTTGCATTTTTAGGAAGTCTTGGGAGGTGAGGTCAATACTCGAGCTACTACCCCCATATTGTGAACCATGATGAGCATGTTGTGAAGGTTGTTTTGAGTTCCTAGGAGGTGTTTGTATCCTATAATGATCATGTATTGAAGCCCTTCTTCCTCTAAGAGTCTAAATTGCTCTTCCTTTGCAGCTTGTTCATCTAGGAAGGCTTTCTTTTCACGCTCAATTTTCTTTAGTATTTCACTCATGTATCTTGAAGATGTTTTGAGTGGTGAACTTGGTTGAATGTCAAAAAAAATTATTGGTGTATGCTGCATTTACATGAGTGTCATAAAGTTCCTCATCTTGGTGGTCATTTTGTGATTGCTCATCTTGATAGGCTTTCCTCTTACCTCTCTTAGCCCTATTGTGTGCATCTAGATATCTAGTTGAGATAAGGGGTGAATCTGGTTGACTGTCACAAGAGGAAATGCCAAAAAAAATGGCATATCTATGTTTTTCAAATATGTCATCAAGGCATTTATCCATGTCTTCCCTCTCTTGTCGAGTCATTGTGTAAATCATATCCATATCCAAGCAAGAAGATGCTAAGGGTGTACCCAACTCATAAAGGTGACTCTTGGAATCAAACCAAAATTTTGAGTTGTTCCTAGGTGATTGAACAAATATGGGTTCTTTTCCCTTACATTTTTGGTGAGTTTGAACTAAGGGTAATTGGTTAAAGACTACTTGAGGTTGTTTTCCTTGATCTACTTGATATCTTGTTGTAATTGGCATGAAAGAAAAGGTACTAGCTGATAGGATGACCCTAAGAAACGTTGGTACCAAACTAGGATAGTAAAGGCATTCACTTGTCCAAAAGAAAGGTGGTAAGATATAATTTTGCAAAAGGTGTAAACCAACACTATCATAGAGGTTCCCAATGAATGGGTGAATACCCTAACACTTATGGATTAGGAGGATAATTTACCCAAGTTATATTGATTGAAATTGAATTTATATGAAAGTGAATGGAGAAGAGATTACATAAACTCTCCAAGTGTGTTATCAAAGAATCTAAAGGTTTATCTTCTCAACAAGGATAGTTTCTAGCTCACCAAGCTCCAAGCAAGGTCACTTGTGAAATCAAAGGTTACTAGTTCAAGAGGTAAAAAAACAAGAATCCAAAGTGTAAAAAAGCTTCTAATAGCAGGTAAGTGGCCTAATCTGATTTGGATCAACCAAGGAAGACCGAAAATGATAGGATAGAAAATTGGGCAAGTTGACAGTTTCACACTTAAGAATCAAAATTTGTTGATCATTTTGATGTTTATCTTGATGTTTGGTGTATGTTTGATGTTTCACTCATGCAAGACACATTAAGCATATTGTTTGTTGTAAATAAAATAGTCACTCCACAACCTAGGTAAGCCAGGGAAATATCTGTTGAATTCTCATTTGAATCAAAGTTCAACCATGTCTACTCATAGCAGAAAACTTAGAATATTGGAGGCACGGGATCCTCCTTACAGTGCACTCACTTCTTAGACACACCAAGCTTTGAATCCCAAGGGAATCACTTCCCAAAAGATTATTTTCTCTACTAAGAGCCATGAAAATGTGGGATGTCTTAGTCAGTCTCTAACCTTTTGTGCCAATAGATAGAGGGTTTTTGGTCACTAAAACAAAGTTTGTAGTCAAGGCATCCATTCAGGTGGTTGTGATCAAGTCATTTTCCCAATTAAGGGGGCTCTGCCAATCCTTTCAATGCAAATTTTTTACCTTAACAATGTAGGGACTTTAACGCACCACTAGGGTACTAGAGGAGATTTTGGTTTCCAAAACAAATTCACACCTGTCCACTGTGAGACTAACCACAATGACATTTTGTATATACCAGTTTGGAAGGGCTTGGATTTATCCTGTTATCGGTTGGGAAATCCACTCTCACTGGCTCTATCAAAGCACTTGGGAGGTAGCCACACTAGAATAATTATATGAATTTCTCTTGCACCAAAAATCCACAAAGGCAAGGGGAGAGGATACAATCATATAATTCTTAGGATTACTATCAAAAAGAGACTTCAGACACATTAAAAAATGACAACAATGCTTCTAGATTTTTGATCATCCCAAAAGGGCGAGAGCATAGTTTTCTAACATCATTGCCATTCCTAAAATACCAAAATAGAAGTTTATTTTTGAAGTCTTGCATGTGGGTTCCTATTGTAATAAAACAAAACAAAATGCAAGTACAAAGTTTAGTATGCTATTGATCGAGGAAACCTACAAGATGATTTTTTAGTAGTATTTATTTGAGTCTTCTTTTCAATGTCCTACAAACCACATGTTAAGCAGTATCAGAAATAAAAATCAGAAAAACACAGCAAACAACAAACATCAAACATTAGTGGTTAGAAAACAATATGATGAATCTAAAAATTTTAAACTCTCTGCTGTCAAAGTCCGCACGAAGATTCTCTGTGGGCCACCCGAAGATTCCCTATAGGCTGCACAAAGAAATGCTAAAAATTTCTGCGTGAAGATTCTCCGCAGGTCACACAAAGATTCTATACGGTTTTTACGAAGAAATGCAAAAAAACTGTGAAGAACTAGAAAGTTCACGCGGTCTGCAGGCAACTGATTAGAAAAACATAAAATAAATAGTTTCCTCTGATGCCAAAGTCCATGAGATGATACACCAGTAACCATGCAATGAAACACCCCAAATCATGTGAAGTATTGCAAAACTTCACGCGGGTATGTGAGAAATTTTGAGCGAAACTGCATTGCAGATCCGTACGGATGAAAAAAAATTTAATCAAAATAACTACGAAATGAGGCCAAAATTAATTTTTTGCCCTACGGTGGGTGCCAAAGATGTGTGCTGTAAATGTGACACACTTCTATGAGTCATTATATTTAAGATTTCTCAAGAACGAGGTCTCAAATGGTGACTCATAGCTCCCTATTCATGGAGTGCAAGGGTTTGTAATGGAGGCCCTCAGTTTAGACCTAGTTATGCCCATGCAAGTACACCATGAAATGAGAGATTCAAAGAGGAAGAGAAAGAATTCTAGTCTCCAAGATCACCAAATATGCATGCAAATGAAAATGAAAGCTATTCTATATGATAACAATTCATGGAAGGAAGCTAATCTATATGATAACAATGCATGGAAGGAAATATGCAAGCTTAATCTATGAAAGGAAATATGAATCTAAACTAACATGAATCTATTCTAAATGGATTTCCATGAATGCATGAGAGAAGAAGACAAGAAGATGCATGGTCAAATCTCAAATGCTCAAACTCTCCTCCAAAATCACTCTCGAAACCTGCAGCATAACAATAGCATAAAAGTGTATCTTCAAATGAGAAGGAGAGATTTCCTTTTAAATAGCAATGAATGATAGAGATTAAGAGGTAACAAGAAATGAGTAATGGTGGAGATTAAAGCTTGGTTGATCCATGAGCTCATATCTTCAAAAGGCAAAATCAGAGGCTATGATTAAGAGGCAAAAAGCCCACCACTTGGAAAGTGTAGAGGAAAAATGATTTTTTTAATTTATTTTTATTTAATTTATTTCCTTTTTCAACACAAAGAGGAATTTAAGTGGGGATTTTATTTAATTAAAAGAGGGATTTTATTTTAATTAAATAAGATTATTTTATTTAATTAAAAATGGAGATTTTAATTAAATAAGATAATATTGTTTAATTAAGAGAGATTTTAATTAAATTAGATAAGATTATTTAATTAAGAGAGATTTTAATAAAATAAGATTATTTTATTTAATAAAAAGGGATTGTTTTATTTTAATTAAATAAGATAATTGATGAAATGATCAAACCTTAGGAAATAATGAAATAATTTAATTAATTACGATTTGATCAAGGAAATTGATTTGAATTGAAAATTTTGAAAAGCATTGATTTGGGAATTTGGTAAATTGAAGAATGGGGGCCCATAGTCTAGGCGACCATTTTAGGGTGCATACATGGTTAATTAACTAATTAGGGTTAATTAGTTAATGAGGAATGATTAACATGTGTGAAGGGGTTGGGATGGATTTTAACTCAGGGTAGGTGGTTGGGATTGGTTAGGTTAGGGGTTAAAATTATGAATTCATGTGCTTAAATAGAATAGATTTAACTATTTAAATCACAAGTGGAGAAAAATAGGATAATATGAATAAAATTAAATGAATAAATACATTCATTCAATCTAATAGGGGAAATGAGATTTAATTAAGTATTAGGCCATTGGTTTCCATTTAATAATTAATCAAACTATAGCCAATTAAATAAATTAATCAAGCTAGGGGATAACATAGATCAAATAGGTAATGACTGATTACTTAGTTGACAATGTCCTAGAAGGAACTAAATGTGATTAGATGTGTTAATCAGATTTAGGTGTCTATAGAAGTTATTCGTCCCCCAGAAGATAGACAATCATAGAACCTCAAATTTGGAATAGTAAGATCATCCCTAATATTATTGATTACTTTATCCAGATCCATTAAGTATTTCTTCTTGAAGATGCAATTGTATAGTCTTATAATCACTTGTTTGTCTAGGTCCACATGAATGGCTAAAGCTATGAACATTTCTGAGATATTTGATTTTACTCTGTATCTATTATTGTTTGTTATAAAATCCATTCCTGGTATTTTATATACTTCTCTCACAACCAATTCATAAGTAACCATCATGATCTTCCTTAGGCATTTGACCATAAATTCCCCCTCGAAGGCCTTCTGTGGTTTATTTCCTCTGAGTTTTATTGCATAGCCTTGTTTGTCCAAAATTCCTATTCCTTAGAAGGAACTACAACTAATACTATGGGGGTACTATTTTAACAAGGAAGTGGTTATTTATAATTCGAGAGTTGTTACATGTTTCAATTGGAATGTGATCAGTCTTTTTTGGATGTGGTGCATTATAACCTTTAGTTTTCCATTTTGTTTGGGATTCTATTTGGTATTCCTACAAGCATCTTCATACTTTAACCACTCCAAATTTTAGAGCTGTAACTTTTTTGGGTGTCTATATCCGTCACATCTTACGTTCTTACTTA
Source organism: Thuja plicata (assembly GCA_018584345.1). Taxonomy (NCBI): domain Eukaryota; kingdom Viridiplantae; phylum Streptophyta; class Pinopsida; order Cupressales; family Cupressaceae; genus Thuja; species Thuja plicata. The sequence goes on along the minus strand of MU226773.1, from coordinate 1,756,329 downwards.
TCTCTAAATTCCTATTTTCATTTATAAGGAAATGTATATAGGATCTATTGCAATATTTATAATCCTTTATGATATATTTATAGATATGTTTGTATGTATTTTATATTCTTTTTTTTTAATATTAAATTTTTCACCCAAACCTTGTAAGCTCGTATATGTTTATAGGCCTTTTGTTATTTCTTACACTATTTCTTTTAAATATTTATTTAAGATCTATGGTTAATCAGTCCCTTCTTATTAGGATCTTGGTCATGCACTTTTTGGTCTATTCAAATATGTCCTACCGAGAAATATGATTTTAAGCTTCTCTATTTTTTACTTTTATCCCTCTAAGGTCTCTGGAGCAATGAAGGAAGAGATGTCCTTCTTCCTTTTAATCCTAATTTTAGGCGGGTTCCTTTATTCCTTTTATACCTGAAGTCTTCCTACTTTCTTTCTTAATCTAAGCTATAGGTTAAGTATCGCCTTACAGTCTTTATCCCTGCATCCCTTCTTCATCCTATTCCTATTCTATTGATATCAACTCCCTTATTGGCTAGTCTATCAGCCTCTTTATTACCTTCCCTATAAATATGATTAATTGTGTAGTGTTCTACTAACTTCTTAATTATTTAGCTTGATGCACATGACCATTGAGTTTCCAATTTGGGGTTTCTCCTTTTCTGATTGAGTTTACTACCATGGACAAGTCTCCTTCAATGGCTAATTTATTGATACCTAAAGTGTTACTCAATTTTAAGCCTTCTATCAAATCCTTATATTCTGCTACATTATTATTTTTAACTCCTATTGGTTCAATTTTACTTTCTATCATCTGCCCTTTACAATCATGTATACATGCTCCTATTCCATCAGTTCTAGGGTTTCCCCTTGAGGCCCCATCAAATTTTAACTTGAACCATCCTAGCTCAAGGGCTTTCCATTTACTTTCCTTTCTCGGTTGGTTGGGCTTTGTAACCACCCTAATTTGGTCTACTCTAACTAGAGACCTTATTTTCCCAAAATGTGATCATACCCCTAATTATGCCAATCCAAATATTTTATTATTGGTATAATTCATCAAAATCAATTTAATCTACTATAATCAAAGTGATTTCATCACTAACTCACATTAATTACCTTGGCCTTTTTAAATCAAATCAACCCAATTAAATCTTTGGCTAAATTAATTAATTAAAAGGGAATTAAATAAATTCTCTAAATACAACTCATCACTTGCACATGGAAATCCAATCCATGAACCAATGAGAGTTCACTCACATGGATCACTCACATGGATCACCAAATATTCAATCCTCACCTCTCATCATAAGTTTATCTCAACTACTCATTTCTAAAATTCTTCCATAAAAGGATTGAATGTTGAGCTCAATAGGCCCACAATTTTAGAATTCTAATTGCATCCTTATGCTGTCATTTTGTTTCATGATTTCACATAGCTAATTAAATAAATTTCATTTTTGCTTCAACTGAATCTTTGAATTACTTCTAAGCATGAATTGCATTATAATTAGCCTCATTTCTCAATAAATCTTCCATTCTAGGACTGAATGTGTCACTGATTTAATGCATAATCTGAGGGAAATTATAGCTTAAATCATACTCTTCTTAGATAGGAAGAGATATGTTGATTTCAATGGTTTCATTATTCTTTTCAATTGATTTCTATATTTCTAACCATTGATGCAATGACATATTGAAGTTTTGTGTTGCATCTTGTGATGACATGTAACTGATTGGATGTTTGAAGATGTTAAGTTGATGATCATACAAGGTATTAAATTCATTAATTTATTGTATTTTAATTGATTTCAACTTGATATAATCTGTATGGCCATTGTAATACTACCAAAGATTTCAAAGAACCGATGAATCAAAGGCTATGCTATCAGTAATGCATATAAGTGAAGTATTCACTAAGTGACTGCATACACCAATGGAGTGCACCTGATAGTTAGAGTAAAAGAACAAAGTCACAGTGTTGCCTAATGAAGAAATGCACAACATTACTGATGAGAAGAGTTACAGTGTTGCTCGACGAGAAAAACACAAAGTAACCCGATAGACAAAATTTTAGTGTTGCCCAATGGAAAAGACAAGGACGGAGATCCCGATGACAACTGAAGTCACACCAATGAAATAGTCAGTTGTCACCGATGAAAAATTGAAGTGTTGACCAATAGAACAAAGAGTTCATAAAGTGACAAAAATGCTTAGCTGTCAAGAAGCTAAATATAGAGTTAACATATACTTATCATTGTTTTAATCATCCAGATAAGGCCAGAGATAAGTAATTGATTTAAAGTTGCTTTGACCAGTTGGAAAGAAGACCTCTACGAGATCGGACTAGATATTTGCTTTTAATCTGCTGGCAAAGATTGTTGAACACACCAAGATCAAGAAAGCCTAGAAAAGAGGAAATCATGTCTATAAGAGACAAACTCAATTCATTACAAATTGTGTGTGTGGGGTGAACAAGAGAAGAGGAAAGATGATAAATAAAATTTGAAGGAGAAGAAAGTCTTCATTTTAGTCCTGATCAACAAGCTAAATGAAGAGCTAGATTCTGCAGACACCAATGAGCAGTGAGACAAGCATCATAGAGCAGAACAAGTGTGGATCAAAGGTATATATTTGATTATATTGATTAGTGAAGTAATGGACCTACATCTAAAAATATGCAATTGAGTTGTATGTATGAATAGATCATTAGTGTTTCAGTTTAACCATTGAAGCATATAAGCCTCTTAACCGAGCATAACTTAAAAGTATTTTTCAATTGAGATAAATCCCAAGGAGTATTAAAAAGTTTGATCACAAAAGTAGCATTGGATATGCCTAATACCTATTGACAGGCCAAGAGAGTTTGATCAAGGATGGTAGCATTAGATGTCAGATACTAATTTAAAAACTATTTCTAAATCCTCTAACAAGGTCACACCTAACAGTGTGTTTGTAACCTTTAATAGGGTTGTCTCTTAATAGGGCTCACTTCAGAAGAGTGAAAATTTGGGGTGCCGATCCTAGTGGTTTTTCCCTTAACAGGGTTTCCACATTAAAATTACATGTGTTATGTGTGTATGATTCATTTCTTTACTGTTTTGTATCTTACATAGTTAGTTCTAGATTTATCGGTATACTCTGCATATTTACTATATTTTGGTAAATAGATGACTGCTTATCGGTAAACATAGAGAAGAAGGTTTGACAGAGAAATCTGACAAGTAGTAAATTGATATAAGTATTTCATAGTATTCATCTTGTAGGATAGAAGATAACTTGAGATATAATTTGCGGTCATAAGTTTAAAGGGTTGATTTAAGGATAAATATTTGAGGCCACTGATTCACCCCTCCTCTTAGTTATCACTAACAATTGGTATCAGAGCTTGTCTGCTTAGAAAGGAAGGTTTCAAGACCTAAGCTAAAGATCACAAGATGAACAGACAAGATTTGCTGAAGTTGAACAAAGACAATTTTGCTTCATGGTAGAGAAAAATAAGACTCCACTTATTAGGTATTGGTAATGATGTTACTCAATACTTAGAAACTAAATATGTGTTTTCCACAGGAGAATCAACAGTTGAACAAATGAGAGAGAAGCATGAACACAATGGCATGATGATAGAGCCTGCTTCCTCACTCTCTGATGTTGAATTTGAAGATGTCAAATCTTGCAAGACTACAAAGAAGATGTGGGACAAATTGATGCTTGTACAAGGTGATGACAAAAATGTTTTGAGAGCCAAGGCAGAAAGCCTTAGAGGGAATTTTGATGATCTCAAAATTAAAGAAGGTGAAAACATCACTCAGTACAACACAAGAATCAAAGAGGTAGTCAATTCTATTTGAGGAGTTAGAGGTGTACTAGAAGAAGATTCAATGGTAAGTAAAATTATAAGAACCTTACTGCCAACTTATGCTATTAGAGTATCTCCCATTCAAGAAATGAGAGCAGTAGCAAATAGCAATGTTACTCTAGATAGTTTGATTGGAAGATTGATTTAATTTGTAATGAATAACTTTGATAATAGTGTCTTACCAAACATAGAGTCTGCATTCAAAACTACTATGAGAATAAGTAAATCAAGTCATAAAAACACTATGAGAAAAGATAGTGATAGTGAAAGTGAAGAAGATGATCTTGATG
>MU226773.1:1672515-1752097 GCA_018584345.1 Thuja plicata | reverse complement strand
CACTTGTTTGTTTTAATTGCAAAGAGATTGGACACTTTGTTGCAAGATGTACTAATAGAAGAAAAGATGACAGAAGTAATGACAGATCATTTGAAAAGAAGTCTGATAGAGGTGATTACAGAAGCTATCAACAATCAGAAAGAAGAGATACCCGAGACTATAAGGAGAAAGGAAAGAAGGCCAGTTACCTAGCAAAATGCAAAGATGATGATACTGACATTGAATATGATGAAGACACCGAGGATGTGTTTGTGGCTATAAAGGATGATTCAGATGATGATGAAGAAAGGTATGTAGAAACAACTCACATATCTAAGGTTAGAAAAAATTATGTTTGGATCATAGATAGTTGCTGCACTCACCATATGACTGGTGATAAGAAATTTTTTGAGAGTTTTGAATACTATAAAGGTGGTTTAGTAAGAATAGGTAATGACACACCTTGTCCATTTGAAGGTAGAGGAACAATAATGTTGAATAACCAGATAAAATGTGAAAATGCTTATTGGGTAAATGGATTGAATTATAATCTATTGAGTGTTTCTCAGTTTAATAATTTAGGTCACAGAGTATCATTTGAAAATAAGAAGGCAAAGATCTTCAATAAATTAGAAAATCTAATTGGTACCGGTGAGCAGACAAAAGGTAACTTATTCTATCTGAATGATACTGACTCCAATTTTTTGATTGATACAAATGAAGACATATGGTTGTGGCACAAAAGATTGTGCCATGTGAATTTTTACCACATGATAAAGATTAGCAAAAAGAGAAATGTCAGAGGCTTACCGACGATGACCAAGCTTGACAACATCATGTGTAAGAATTGTCAAAAAGGTAAAATGAAAAAGTCTAGTTTTAAAAGAAAAACCCATACATCTGATGCAATTCTAGATTTAGTCCATACTAATTTATATGGACCTATGAGGACAAAGAGTTATTATGGAGATGGATATTTTATTCTCTTTGTTGATGATTACTCTAGAATGATGAGAGTCATGTTTCTAAAAGATAAATTAGAAGCATTTAAGATGTTTAAATGGTACAAAGAAATGGTTGAGAAGAAAAGTGGTAAGGAGTTAAAGTGCTTAAGATCAGATAGAGGAGGGGAATTTATTTCAGATGAATTCACTAACTTTTTTAATGAGCATGGAATCAAAAGACAGGTCTCTGCACCGAGAACACTACAGTAGAATGGAATTACTGAAAGAAGGAATAGATTCATAGTTGATTTTGCAAGGACACTGATGATAGAGAAAGGCATCACCCAAATCTTCTAGAGGGAAGCTATCAGTACTTCTGTTTACACATTGAACAAAGTACAATAAAAGAAAAGACACCAAAAAGACACCTTATGAGCTATGGTATGGATACACACCCAATGTAAGTTATTTCAAAAATTTTGGCAGTCAATGTTATATGTTAAAAGATGATAGAAATGGGAAAATTGACTCCAAGAGTGATGAAGGAATTTTTCTAGGGTATTCTACCAAGAGAAAGGCCTATAAATGTCTAAAAAAAGCCTCTAACAAAATTGTTGAAAGTGCAAATGTAAAGATAAATGAATTTGCATAGAAGAATGAAAAGGAAAGAATTAAAGAACCAAAGTACTACAATAAGTTTACTTACAATGAAGAACCTGACACTCTACCCTACCAATGATGTAGAGCTCCCGAGCAACAGATCATTGCACTCAAGCATCAGGCTGCAAATACCGACGATCAAAATATTGATCAAGATGATGCATAACTTGATTGACAACAGAATGAAGAAAAAAATGATGATCAAGCTGATAGACAAAGAGCTATACCTATAATTTCAAGATATGTCAGAAGGAACCATCCACATGACCAGATCATAGGAGATAAAAAAGCTGGTATGAGAACCAGAAGTAAGTCTCTAAATACAAGATGTCTTATTTGTGATTATGAGTCCAAATCTATCAATGCTGCACTAGATAATGATGAATGGATAAGTGCTATGAATGAAGAGATTGAACAGATAGAGAAAAACAACACATGGACACTTGTATCAAGACCAGATGACAGGAATGTCATTGGTACAAAATGGATATTCAGGAATAAGATGAATGAGAATGGAGAAGTCACAAGAAATAAAGCAAGACTAGTATGCAAGGGGTATGCACAAGAAGAAGGAATTGACTATGGAGAAACCTTTGCACCCATTGATAGACTAGAAGGAGTAAGAATATTACTTTCTTATGCTCCATATAAAGGATTCAAGGTATATCAAATGGATGTCAAGTCTGCATTCGTGAATGGAATACTTGAAGAAGATGTATACATTGAATAACCAGAAGGGTTTGTTAATCCAAACAAAAGGGAAATGGTTTGTAGACTTCACAAAGCCTTGTATGGATTGAAACAAGCACCCTAAGCCTAGTATGAAAGAATTCATTCCTATCTTATAAGTATTGGATTTGTAAGAACTAGTGAAAACAATAATCTTTATTTGAAAGAAGATATTGATGCTAACATTTTGATTGCTGAGATATTTGTTGATGACATCATATTTGGAGGTAATGATATGCTATGCAAATCATTTGCAAATGAGATGAGGAAATAATTTGAGATGTTTATGTTTGGAGAGATCAAGTTCTTTCTTGGTCCGCATATCATGCAACAAGATGAAGGTATTTATATTACACAATCCAAGTACATCAAAGAAGTATTGAAAATATTCAAGATGGAAGAATCCAAACTAGTTGGAACACCGATGGAAATTGGATGCAAACTGACAAAGGAGGACAATTCATCAGAGGTAAATCAAACTTTGTATAGATCAATGATTAGAAAACTCATGTATGTTGTACATACTAGACCACATATTGCACATGCAATAGGAATAGTTGCTAGATTTTCTGCTAATCCCAAAGAGTCACATATGACTGTTGTGAAAATAATTCTAAGACATCTGAAGAATACTGAGGAATATGGCTTATGGTACAAAAGAGAAGGAAAATTTGAACTTAAGGTTTTTACTGACACTGATTGGGATGGAAATCTTGATGACCGGAAGAGCACAACTGGAGGAGCATTCTTCATGAGTGAAATTTTTTTCACATGGATCAGCAAGAAACAAGGATGCACCTCACAATCTACTATAGAGGCAGAGTATGTTGCTGCTACTTCAAACTGCTCAAATATTGCATGGATCAAACAGTTATTGGAAGGTATGCATATGAAAATTTTAGAACCAGTAACTATCTATTGTGATAATACCAGTGCAATAAACATTTCCAAGAATCCAATCATGCATGCTAAAACAAAGCATATTGCCATCAAGTATCATATTTTAAGAGAACAAGTTTAGGCAAAGGAGGTGATACTTGAGTATGTGCAATCAAAGGAAAAATTGGCCGATATCTTCACCAAGCCACTGCCAAAGGATACATTTGAGTACTTAAGAAAGAGACTAGGGGTCAGACCCTTGTCTACTGGTTAGTAAGTTGACTAGAAGGCTGCATCAGCCTACATATTATCAGAATATTATTCACGTTGATGCAAGCAAAAAAATGGATTTCAAAGATAAATCTGTACACAAAAAGGTATTTATCTAGTCCGAGCAACAAAGGTATTACCAATGAATTGGAAAATTAAAGGAATATATTATGGATAGAAAGGATCCACTTGACATAACTCTCAAATACAAATATTTAAAAGATGTTTGGCATTGTTGTCAAAGGGAGAGAGATATCTCATTATCATACAGAGATTATATATCCATTATCATCTCAGGGAGAGATTATCCAAAGAAAGAAAAGTAATAAAAAAGGGAGAGAAAATAGAAAGGGAGAGAAAACATCAAAAGAAAGGAGAACAGTCAAAGGGAGAGAGTTTGACACAGAAGGAGAACACATCACATCAAAGAAATAAAAATTCTACATCTATCTAGTGAAGGGATTGAGGACAGATAGAAAGCTGCAAGAATCAAATCAAAGCTATTTGAGTTTACCGATAGCCAAACATTTGTAATAGTTACATTAGGAAAGCTTGATGAAACTGTATATTTCATATTGTATTAGCAATAGTATAGTATGATAATGTAGTATGTTTCCATCAATGCCAAAGGGAGAGATTGATGACATATAACTGATTGAATGTTTGAAGATGTTAAGTTGATGAACATACAAGGCATTAAATCAATTAATGTATTGTATTGTCATTGATTTCAACTTTATATAATCTATATGGTCATTGTAATATTGCGAAAGACTTCAAAGAACCGATGAATAAAAGGCTATGCTATTAGTAATGCATATAAGTCAAGTATTCACTAAGTGACTGCATACACTGACAGAGTTCACTTGACGGTCAGAGTAAACGAAAAAAAGTCATAGTCTTTCCCAATGAACAAATGCACAACATTACCGACAAGCAGAGTTACAGTGTTTCCTGACGAGAAAAACACAGAGTAACCAGATGGACAAAATTTCAGTGTTGCCTGACGAAAAAGACAAGGATGGAGATCCCGATGACAACTGAAGTCCCACTGAGGGAACAGTCAGTTGTCACCGATGACAAACTGAAGTGTTGATTGATAGAATAGAGAGTTTAGAAAATGACAAAAATGCTTAGCTGTCAAGAATCTAAATATAGAGTTAACATATACTTATCATTGTTTTAATCATCCAGATAAAGCCAGAGATAAGTAATTGATTTAAAGATGCTTTGACCAGTTGGAAAGAAGATCTCTACGATATCATACTGGATATTTGCTTTTAATCTGTTGGCAAATATTGTTGAACACGCCAAGATCAAGAAAGCCTAGAAAAGAGGAAATCATGTCTATAAGAGACAAACTCAATTCATTACGAATTATGTGTGTGGGGTGAACAAGAGAAGAGGAAAGATGCTAAAGAAAATCTGAAGGAGAAGAAAGTCTTCATTTCAGTCCTGATCAACAAGCTAAAGGAAGAGCTAGATTCTACAGACACCGATGAACAGTGAGACAAGAATCATAGAGAAGAACAAGTGTGGAGCAAAGGTATATATTTGATTATATTGATCAGTGAAGTAATGGACCTACAATAGATCTGGAAATATGTAATTGAGTTGTATGTATGAACAAATCATTAGTGTTTTAGTTTAAGCATTGAAGCATATAAGCCTCTTAACCGAGCAGGACTTAAAAGTCTTTTTCAATTAAGATACATCCCAAGGAGTATCCAAAAGTTTGATAAAAAAAGTAGCATTAGATATGCCTGATACCTATTGACAGGCCAAGAGAGTTTGATCAAGGATGGTAGCATTAGATGCCAGATACTAGTTGACAAACTATTTCTAAATCCTCTAACAAGGTCACACCTAACAGTGTGTTTGTAACCTTTAATAGGGTTGGCTCTTAACAGGGCTCACTTCAGAAGAGTGAAAATTTGGGGTACCAGTCCTAGTGGTTTTTCCCTTAATAGGGTTTCCACGTTAAAAATCCATGTGTTATGTGTGTATGATTCATTTCTTTACTGTTTTGTATTTTAGTTAATTTTGGATTTATCGATATACTCTGTATATTTACTATATTATGGTAAATAAATGACTGCTTATCGGTAAACATACAGAAGAAGGTTTGACAGAGCAATCTGACAAGTAGTAAATTGATATAAGTATTTCATGGTATTCATCTTGTAGGATAGAAGATAACTTGAGATATAATTTGTGGTCATAAGTGTAAAGGGTTGATTTAAGGATTAAGTTTTGAGGCCACTGATTCACCCCCCCTCTCAGTTATTACTAACATCTTGCAGGTACATAATTCACACACACATTTCTGGCTCCCACCATAGGGTAGAGCACCATATTTCTCACCATTTTGAGCCAATTGATCATATTTTATTCTCTATTTTTGGGTGCAGACTCGCATTTGGAAGAAAAGGATCACATTTACAAGAAAAGGATCACTTCCTAGAAATAAGCTCACATCCCATATATCCTGCATCACATCCTATTTATCCTAAATTGCTTCTGGTAAAGAATCAAATTATGTTAATCCCAGATCACATTTAGTGTAAAGGCTCACCTTTAGGACCTTTTTTCACATTTAGTCATTTATGAATCATATTTGGGGAATAGGATCATATTCAGTAAGTTTTAGAGTTGCATTTGGTTAGTCTATTGAGATGTTTGATAAATTTGATAATTAATCAACTGACTTTGCATGTTTTTGGATGGATCTTATTGTTTGAGTAGCCTAATGAGTTCTTTCAGGACATTGTTGAAGACTTATTTGGCTAAGAAGATGGAATGAAATTAATAACAAGTGGTTTTATAGGTTTCCTATTGTATTTCAACCAAACTTATTTTTCAATAGGAACTTAACACAATTTCTCTACAATTCGTAACTTGATTAGAGAAGTATGCTCTTTTCCTTCATGGAAAATTAGAACCTCAAACATCAAGTTAAGATTTGAATAGAAACTGGGGGAAATAAACTTAAATTGCTCAAAAGTATTTTGGTTAATTTGTTTAATATGAACCTAAATTTTTGAATTTGAATTTGATTCTTAGTCCAACTAGAGGATTATGCTCTTTTCCCAAGTTGGAAAATTAGAAACTTGATATAGGGGACTAGGTTTTGAGTTTGACAATTTGAGGGAAAGAACTTGCATGATGTGTTTGATAGGAGAAAATGACATGGATAGGAGAGTATGTTCTTCTTCCTTGTGAAGAATCAAAATTCTAGACTCCTAAGATGCCAGTCCTCCTTTTTTTTAAAACTTTAGAGGGCCTGCTAGTTGATGAGAAAATCTCCCAAGAATGACCCAAGTGAGGAAAAGTGAACACCAGCCCTTCCATCTCACTATAATAAAAATTCTTCCTTGAGGAAAAAGTACTGAAGACGTAGTCAGTTTTGTCCTTGGAATTTCAACTATCATTCCTTGGACATGCTTGGATGTGTGTAGAGAGGAGCCGCTTGAATCTTGCTTGTGATACTACACTCATCTAGATACTTATAGAGCTATACACCTTAATTTTTCCTAGTGTAATTCTATGGGGGACGGTTGCGAATGGATGCCCGTATTAAAAAACTTTGTAGCTAAGACCACCTGATTCATCTCTAAAAATTGATAATATTTGTGCAAGGCAAATAGTAATTACCCCAAGATACTCATCATTTTGTACCCTCACTTGCATTTGGAGTCAGATAATATGACATCATTACTGGAGCCATTGTGTGCTTAGTGATGGCCATATTACAATTAGCATTTGAGTGTGTACCTGAGTCTATGAGAAAATATTTTCATGCTATGGAATAGATTTTTAGGGAATATGTGTGTTTGGTCATTTAACAACTTGCTTGATGTGTCAAAATTGAAGTAATAACATAAACACCCCCAAAAATTCAATATTTTGATAATCACATACATCTATGCTACTCAAAAACACTTTGGAAATCATCAGACAAACCATGGAGTCAGACAAATTTCCACTTTCTTCAAGAAAAAGTGGAAAAACTAGGAAAAAACATCAGAGGGTCGCATCTAGTAAAGCTTAGATCACATTTAGAAAATTGAATCACATTTGGGGAGAAAGCTCACATTTGGGAAAAATGATCACATTTAGGAAGAATAGGCTTGCATCCCATATATCTAGGCTCGCATCTAGTCAGTTGCATCTAGGATAGAGGGCACTTGCACATGTGTCAGACTTAGAAACTTTGCAGGTTTGGATAACCTTTTTTCTTTTTAGTCAGAATCTATTGTTCTTGATGGTCTTCCTATTGCTATTTCTCAATATAATTGGAAGTCTACCTTGTATGTTATTTAGGGTTGTCACAATTGATCCCAAATCATGTTGTCATGTAGCTCAACAAATATTCTTGGTTCCCAGCTCACTATCAGGGCATTCTAACCCTTTGACGGTGGAATCAATCACTTCAAACAATCAAAATTACTCACCATAACTTGGACAAACATATTTGGACAATTCAGAAATTCCTTTTGACACAATTAGAATTCTTTTGACAAAATTGAGACCTTTCTTTCATGGTTAAAATAATAATTAAATAATACCTTGCTGACGATTCAAAAAGACCTCCAATATTTCTTAAATTTTTACAAGGAGATACATCTAGAACAAATGCCCTCTTTGATCAAGACTCACCTAGAATGGATGCACCTAATCATGAATGGAGTGTTACCTTTGAATAACATAACCAAGAACATGATGAAAGGGAAAGTCAAGAAGAGAAAAATCATGACCATCCTTTGCTTGATTTAAAAAGTGACGAGGACATATTGGAAGAAGAATACAATAAACTCAAACAAAGTAGGAAGTTTCAAAGGACCTTGGAAAAAACCATTGGGGAAGAAAAAGAAAATTACTTTCTTCACTTAGCTTCTCTTGGAGTTAAAATTACTAAAGACTATGATGTTGAAATATTGAAAGAAGAAGAGGTACAAACACCTATCTCCATACTCTCGAAACAACTATATCAAATGCAAATGGAATTCACAACACTCAAGAAAGAGAATACCAAACCAAAAAAGAAATACTCCTTGGAGCACATATGTCCATTTCCTTTTGACAAGAGCATAAATATGGTTCCTTTCCCACCTAACATGGCATAGAACAAATATGACAAATACATAGGAGAAATTGATCCACATGACCATGTAAGAGAATTTTTTTCCCTAAGCATAAAATACATGCACAAACTGACATACTTGATGAGACTATTTTGAGTAAGTCTATGTGGAAATTCTATGAAATGGCTCTCTAAAATAACACCAAGTGTGAAAACATTTGAGGAGTTAATTCAAATATTTTTCCAACATTACTCTTACAACATACAACACAATGTTACCATGATGGATCTTTTCAATACAAAACAATGAATAGGTGAATCCTTCACGCACTTTTTACAATGATGGAGGAGAATATTTGCAAGGTACTCAAGACCAATACCTGAATCTAGAAAGATGGACATCTTTATAAACAAATTAGTACCTAAAATTAATTATGCCCTACAAATGCAAGATTCTCCTAGGTTCGACAGAATGATAAAGAATTCCATTCGTGCTAAAGAAGTTATGGTCAAGAAAGGAGAGATCACAGTCCAAAGTGACAATTAATCCTCTAACAACTATAAAACCAAACCTAAATGGTGGAACAAGAAAAAAAATGTTGTTAATGATGGAGTGGTTGAAGACTTGAATATAAACGTTAAACCAACTATGTTCAATCTCACAAACAACCTACAAGAAAGAAAAGAAGCTAAGGTAACAACAACAATACCAAGAGAAAACACAGATACCAACAAGAATAAACCATGGATGTCTAGAGCACAATGAGCATTTAATCCATAGGGAGAACCTCTTGAGATAGTTTTGAAGACTCTCTTGGATAAAAAAATTATCACTATATCAGAGTCAAAATCATGGGAACAAAAAGTAAAACCAAGGTGGTAGAATGAAAATGCATATTGTGAGTTCCATAATAATAAAGGACACAAGACTAATGACTATGTTAAACTAAAAAATGTTATACAAGATTTAATTGATGGAGGAAAGATCAAAGTGGAAGGACATACGTCCAATGAAGATCACACGACATATAATAAACCATTTCCCAACTATGAAAAATGAGAAGCCTCCAAAGGAAAAGGAAATGAAGTCAATTACACCTATTCCCATAATGATAATGTGATCAATATGGTGGACATAAAGAAAAAATCAATCAATGTGATCACTATGAAAGGTGTCAAGGAAAAATTGACACATTCAAATGTGGTAATATGAAGCCAAGCACAAATCACAATTAAAGGGGTTAGTTCCTCATCCAAACAGGAAACATTATCTAAACCACCTACTGTCACAATCCCTAAACCAACAATTTCAAGACAAATAGTGCCCGTACTATCTGCTAACTATAACTTGGTAGACCAATTGCAAAGAACCTTAGCTCAAATTTCTATATTTGAGTTATTAAATATCTCTTCAATGCATAGGGAAGTTCTTGAACATGCCCTACATTCTACAAATTTTATGAAAGACATAGATGTGGACAAGTTCCAGGTAATGGTCAATCATATATCAGCTCCACATCATCTCTCATTTTCAAAAGAAGATGACAAATCTGTTGGAAACACTTAGAGGGGGGGGGGGTGAATCAGTGTTTAGCTAATTATTCAAATTCAACAACTTAAAAATAAATCAATCATATAAAACTTGAAGCTTAACACAAGATCACATAACACAAGATATGATTATGGGGAAACCTTGATGAGAGTAAAACCCCGGTGGGAATTAGTACCCACAAATATTGTACTAGTATAATGAACTTGTTAGAGTTCCTTTGCCCTATTACTAGAAGTCTTTAAAATGTAAGTACAATGACTTGGTTAAGGGTCTAACCCTGTTAGGAGTATTTTACAAACAACCCTGTTAGGGGTGAGGACTCACTATCCAAGAGCTCAGTGCTCAAAGAGAAAGAAGGCTACAACCTCCTGAGAATAGATATGCACTATATCCAAAAGTGAACTGCTGTATGTGACACAAATGTTTGATCAGTTCCAGTTATGCGCTTATGCTCTTAAATTATTTAAGGGATCTATCTCATACTGATATCTTCATACTACTCTACTATACATCTTCTCTGACTATTTCGATGAAACTTGCAATATATCTTTGCATTACATATATATATCTTTATGCTTTAATAGGCGCGACTATAAACAAGACCTTAGTCGACCCAAAAACATAATACACAATGCTTCCAAACAAATTGGCTTAAGCCTATTTACAAAAATGTTTAACAAATGATAAAAAAATTATTACAATAGGCGCTTAGCCTTTACATAACAAAAGATTACATGCTAATCAAAACAATGAAGTCGGCTTCATACTTTGTGTTCTGGACTGCTAGTGTACTTGTTCTTTCTATAACTTGTCCATACTTCCATTTCGTACCATGTGTGTATAAGGTAAGAATAATAAAATAACATAGAGCTTAAGTCTAAATGCACATATCCTGATGTGGTCGTATGCACGTGCACTGATGCCCTGATTGATTGCAAGTCACTGTTCTATTTTGTCTTCTGCACTTAGTCAATTTTCACTTCATAGTTTACTGTCAAAACCTCATATGACTTTGTTGCCATAATGAAAAAAAATAATAATCCATATACTCCCTGGGAGTCAACTTGCCAACAATCTCCCCCTTTGTCATTAATGGCAACAAAGGAATGTGTCCAAGTTACTCAAAATTGACTAACACAAAAAATGTATATCATTATACTTTATAATATATACTACTCCCCATATATACACATATTCCTTGTATATTACTCCCCCTTTGACATTAATGGCAAAGGTTTCAAAATTGTAAGTCTCTAGATACTTACTCCATATATACATCTGGATATACAACTTGAATATTCTTTATCTCTTGCTGCCAAAATTCCTTCATTGCATCAACTGTCTGGAGATGGGCGCATTGAGCATAAGTGAGATTCTCCATTTTTATCAGGTCCATGCAGGGACCTTGATCATATGTGACAATAGTGGCATAAATCTGTTTGATGTTCTCATCCAGAACTATTAAGGAGGGTGCAAGTGCATTTCTCAACCGAGTCTGTCGGGTCCTTATCTTATTGATCTCCATTTTAGCTTTTTCTATCTTGTCAAGCTGACCTTGATAGATACTGTTACAAATTTTCATGTCTTGCGTGGATGTTTCAACTAATTTTCTAACATTTTCAACCAAGATATTTGCTTCCTCTATCTTTTTTATGTGTTCAGAGGTGAGTTTGCATCTATCCAAGCAGTTTGCTATTACATTTCTACCTTTAGCTCCCAACTCTTTCAACATAGACTGACCAATCTTCAATGACTTTAAATATAAGGAAAAATTCTTTACTAGTTCATTCAACCTTTCCTTTTTGTACTCCTCTTCTGCAATTCTAGTAGCTAAGTCTACTAAGCTTGTAAAATATGCTTTCAAGCTTGTTAGAATACTGTCTACATCATCAACTGACTGAATTTTTTCTACTTTCTTGTCTGTAGGTACTAGGTCATTCAGAATGTTTACTGATTCCAAGAAGAAAGGATTCCTCATAACCTATTTCTCTTTGGCCTTTTCCATGGCTAGAACATTGATCTTGATTAGGTCTTCTTCTCCCCAAGCATCCAGACTAGCTGAGTCAGGAGTTAAACTTTACAACAATGATGTAGATGGTTGAATAGATGGTGTGAATGTGGTATTCTGACTAGTATCCATGCATTCTCTTTTAACTAGGATCTCCATGATTGGTGTCTCATTTTTTTTATTATCTTCCTCTTTGTTCAAGTCTGTTGAATCTATACAGGGAACTTTATCTTGTTGCAAAGATGTATCATCAATGCATGCCTTCTCTGTCTCTTCCAAGTTTACAAATGCTTTTTCAACTTTATCCATATCATTATCAGAAGCGGTCATAGATATCTTGATATCATCAATCACTATAGTATCCCCTAAGTCTTTTGTTGTATCAGAGGCTATTGAGACTAAGGGCGCTGAAACCTGTGGACCTGTCTTAAGTGCATTCTGAATTACTGGTTCTGCAACCTGTTTAGGAGGAACTGGAGTTGCCTTCACTGTAGGTGCCATTGATGGATACATATGTCTATCCAAAAATTCACACTCAAATGCCTTATGAGTCTCTTCACCGACCAGATCATACTCCTTGTTCATGATATGAAGAATTCTTGTTTTGGTTCTTAGGTGCGGCTTTACTAAATCCAACAAAATGACGTTCTCATCATGCGAGCACACTAGGAGAAGACTATCCAATATTTCTTATCTTATCCTCATATCCTCTTCAATTTCTTTCCTCTTCAACATATCAAGTATGTTCCATACCTTGTCTGGTATGATAGTCTTAAGTTCCAATACAGTCCTTTTGAACTTAATCATATGAGAGATGATCATAGAATGAATCTTTGATTTGTCTATCCCTTGATATTTTTCATATACATTCTTGAGAGACTCTAGTCTTCCTTCATTGACCATTCTATTCCTTAAGACATTAAGACTAGGTCTGAAACCTACCTCAAGAGGATCTTGTGTGTTCTTTACCTTTCTCCTTCTAGTTCTTGAGGATGGATGACTAGTGGGCGCTTCCTTCCTTCCTCTAGACTTCTTGCTAGGTACTGATGGTGGAGATGCATCCAGATCAATGGTGGTTGATGGTGGAGATGTATCTTCATTTGGTTTCTTCTTCTTCTTCTTGGGCATATCATCAGTCTTTTCTATTTTTACTTCTGTGGGAGTCTTCTCAAGTTCTTTGGCTATCTTAGCTTCTCTATCTTTATCAAGATCTTGTGTAACACCATGAACTTTTAGGATATTTGAGGTAATCCTAGATGCCTTCCTTTTGTTCTCAGTGCTATATAAGACATAATCAACTTGATTTGTCTTTTCTCTATAAGCTCCCCATCTAGGTTCATTGGGATCCTTGGGCGCAGATAAGAGGACTTGTGCATAACCTTCCAAAATATGTTCTTCAACTTCATAACCAAGAGGGTGAATCCATTTCATCCTAGGATCAAATGCCTCCATGCAAGTACAGTCAGTCTCCACCATGAAGCATATGGTGTCTTTGTACTTCTCAACTATTTTATTAGGTATCCTGAACCTCTTCTTATTCTTGATCCTGAATGTCTTGATGTCCATGTCCATAGAATCCTTCACACTACTCTCTGATGTGGCTTTTAGTGAAATATGTGACATTGTGGGTTTGCTTCTATCTAGGTAGAGATTTGCAACCTTTCCTACTATGTGGAAGTAGAGATATATGATCAGTGAGCCAAACATGAATATCTTTCTCTTGTCATGCTTGATAGATCAGATGTTGTCAATCAATTGAGTGCACAATATCTCACATAGGTTGTACTAAGTATTATAATTCACCATTTTTATTGTTCCTAAGATAGTGGTTGCAGATACACTATTTAGTTTGCTTGCATGCTGAAATTTATAACCTAGTATCATGGTAACTAGCTTAATGTCATCTTCCTTGATGGGATCAACTCTCATACCACGCCTATCACTCCTGGATAAGAATGCCTACTCAACTTGTTTCTTGACATATTTACCAGTTGGAAGAACTGGTCTGGTCTTGGGAAGTCTAGTCATCTCATGAATTAGATCTACAGTGATGCGGACATGAACCTCACCTATCCAGTATAGATTATCATGTATCCTGCTCAGTAATATCTTCACCCATTTTGGCTCATAAAACTCATGCACATTGGAATACTCAAAGATAGGGTTATCAGTGAGATGTGTGTATTCATTCTTGAATGTATAGTTTGGTTTCATCATAGAACCCATGAGAGATGCAATGTTGTTGTCTCCAACTATTTCTTTCTTTCAATAAACATATGTGCGGATGTCTTCTACATGTATGAATCCTAGCGGAGTCCTAGAGAATTCTCCTTCGACATCATCTAGTATGGACTTGAATGGATGCTTCTTAAAAACAAATCTCTTCCTCTCAACAATGTCAAATACAACAAGAGTTTCCATACTTACTTGTAACTAGGTTAATTAGGGTTTCATGATGATTCTAAAATGACACGACTGCTAGGGTTCCATTCCAAATGTAATCCATTCACAAATCAACTAATTCTTCATGCTTTAGTTCTTTGATGCTCGATGCCTATCTACTTTCTGAATGCTTCAATCTCAAATGCAAAGTGAGGTTTTTAAGATCTTTTGCCAATTTATATAAAGATCACTTGCATTTAATGCTTGTTGCCGAAAAGTGATTTACATAGAGAATTTCAAACTTTGTTCTAAATGAAGTAAATGCAATGCATGAATGCATACAACCTTAATTCATGATTACATGCATGAATCCATAGGCACATACTCAGAGGTGAGTATACCAGCCATGCAGGGGTTCAAAGCTAGAATAGCTCCCCCTAAGACCATGAGGGTCAACTATTCAGAAGTAGAAGGTGCATCCACTAAGGATGCATTCGCTACCTTATTATCTTCATTATCCTTCTTTACTTCAACCCATATTTTATTTGAATTAGCTTTGGCTTCCATAACTTGACTTCTCCTGATTCTTCTAACAAAGACTTCTTGGGATTATCTTGTCCTTTTGTTCTTGATTTGTAAAACCTTGAGATATGTCCAACTTTTCCACATGAGTGATAGATAATAGGAGGTCTGGTGTTGTTATTCATCATGCTACATTTCTTGGCTATGTGTCCATTGTAGTTACATATCTAACATGTAATTTTCAGCAAGTTTCTTCGAGGTTGATTCCTCTCATTGAATTGAGTTTGATTCCTTTAGTTCAATTGTGGCTGATTTCTTTGATTTGTTCTGCAATGAATAGCCCTATGACCAAACTTATTACAGGAGTAGCAGTAACCATTGAAGGGTCTCACATTCTTACAATCTCTTGCCAAGAGTCCATGCTTGTTATAGGCATAGAAAGTACAGTTGACTACCTTATGCTTATCTTTTGGTGATTCTTCTTTGATCTCTTCATGATTTTCAATTTTCTTTTCTTCTGAAGATTCTGCTAGAGCTTTCTTTCTTTCTTGTAATGAGTTGATCTCAATTTCAGCTAAACTGTATCCCATACCAGTGGTGTCACCTTTTAGCTTTTGTGCATAGAGATGTGATTGAATCAGATTAGAGCTTGTGTGTAGTTTATCAATCTTCTCTTTTGCTCCTAATAGTTCATATTCAATTTTGTTCTTGATATTTTCCAAATCCAAGATTTTCATATTGGCTTGCATGAGTTCTTCATCTAACTATTTGTTTTCTTTGTTCTTCTCTTCAATAGTTGTTAAGCTATCAGTTAACTGATCATTCAATTCTTCTGTCTTATCTTTCAGAGACATGTTCTCTTCATTCAGTTTCAAATCATTGGTGGAGCACTCTTTTAGTTCTTTCCTTAGTTTCTTGATAAGAATTGGTGAGCCATCAAATTTTAGTTTAAGTTCTTCATTTTCTTTCTCAGATCTATCTAGATCTTCAAGGGCTACTTCAAGATTATTTTTCAGATGTTTGACTTCTGCTGAATCCATGATCTCCTCAAGTGGTTAAACTTTTCTCTGTGAGGACCAGGCTCTGATACCAATTGTTGGAAACACTGAGAGGTGGGGGGGGGGTGAATTAGTGTTTAGCTATTTATTAAAATTCAACAGCTTAAACATAAATCAATCATATAACACTTGAAGATTAACAAAAGATATGATTATGGGGAAACCTTGATGAGAGGAAAACCCCGGTGGGAATTAGTACCCACAAATAGTGTACTAGTATAATGAACCTATTAGAGTTCCTTTGCCCTATTAGGAGCAATCTTTACAATGTAAGTATAATGACCTAGTTAAGGGTCTAACTCTGTTAGGAGACTTTCAAAAACAACCTTGTTAGGGGTGAGGAATCACTATCCAAGAGCTCATCGTTCAAAGAGAAAGAAGGCTACAACCTCCTGAGAATAGATATGCACTATATCCAAAAGTGAACTACTGTATGTGACACAGATGTCTGATCAGTTCCAGTTATGCACTTATGCTCTTAACTTGTTTAAGGGCTCTATCTCATACTAATATCTTCATACTACTCTTCTATACATCTTCTCTAACTATTTTGATGACACTTGCAATATATCTTTGCATTACATATATATATCTTTATGCCTGAATAGGCACGACTATAAAAAAGACCTTAGTCGGCCCAAAAACATAATACAAAATGCTTCCAAACAAATTGGCTTCAATGTGTTTACAAATTTTTTTAACACATGATAAAAAACTTATTACAATATGCACTTAGCCTTTACAGAACAAAATATTACATGCTAATCAAAATAATGAAGTTGGCTTTATACTCTGTGTTCTGGACTGCTGGTGTACTTGTTCTTTCTGTAACTTGTCTGTACTTCCATTCCATACCATGCGTGTATAAGGTAAGCATAATAGCATACCATAGAGGTTAAGTCTAAATGTGCATATCCTAATGTGGTCATACACATGTGTGCTGATGCCCTGATCGAGTGCAAGTCACTGTTCTATTCTATCTTCTGCACTTAGTCAATTTTCACTTCATATTTTACTGTCAAAACATCATATGACTTTGTTGCCATAATGACAACACAAAATAAGCCATATACTCCCTGGGAGTCAACTTGCCAACAAAATATTTGACTCATCCCCATAATCAACCCCTTCACATTGAAATTCTGACCCATAAACACCATGTAAAATGTGTATTGAAAGAGGAGGCATGAGGTTGAATATATGTACTCTAAATGTAGTCAAAGCATTGGGTCTTTCCAAACAAACAATTGATTCAAGAAGTAAGATAACCATCAAGGCTTATGATGAAGAGGAAAGATCATCCAAAGGACTAGTTGTTTTACAAATAATAATAGGGCCAATTGAACGCAATGTGACTTGTAAAGTTCTTAATCTACCATTGGCCTATAACATATTACTAGAAATACCTTGGATACATGAAATGAAAGCAGTGCCATCTACTTACCACCAATGTATAAAATTCCCACATAATGGGGTGGAAGTAACAATTCCTATAGATTCAAGCTACACTTGCAACAATGTCAAGGCAGATAGTATGGTTCCTCACAATAAGGAAGTTCCGAAAGAGTTCCCAACTGAAACCTCTAAAGACATGGTGATGAGAATCTTTGGAAAGATTTTAAAACTTGAAGAAAATAGCATGGGGGAATACTGTTGGAATAATGGAATGGTGTCTACTGAGAGGGGAGGGGAGAATTAGTACCCTTAAAACTTTTTTTTAATTAACCTTAATCCTTTAGTAATCAAATCCTTGTATTATCGACCATGTGTGTTATTCTATCTTTATGTATGTAATATCAATTCATAAACTTAATTTGCATGTTAAAATTCATAGAAACATTCATGAAATGTAATGACACATGAAACAAGATTTGGTAATGCAGAAAACCCCTATTAGAAGGTAAAAACTATGGTGGGGATAAACCCACAAAACTTCACTATCTAGAGAATGGAAGAAGCCGGTTAAGGCTTACAAGTTTGATCACTTCTGATGATCTTACCCTATTAGGAGTAACATGTTTAGACTAGTTAAGGTCTACTCTATTAAGATCTTTAGCAACACTTTTTAGTGTGCACTCGGTTAAGAGATTTACAAAAGGATTGTTAAATCTACCTTCTCAAAGGATTTCTTCTATTTGCTACACTTGTTAGAATGTAGTCAAAAATACTTATTGACCTGAGTATATGCAATCTATAATTGATGATTATAGATCCATTAAAGATTACAATATGATGTATCACCTATAGTGACTGATTAATACCTCTGTTATGCTCGGTAGCCTTGGATCTTATTCTTGGTAAATGATTTCATCTTTTGATGTCCTTCTGCATAAAACTATGTCTTTGATCCATAGATGTCTCTATAGCTACAATCATCATCACATCCTATTTTTCTGATTGATTACACATCTATTTATACAATGAATTTGACCTAAATGAGTTTCACGCTTTTTAATGATAACTTTATGATCAAAGGTTTACAACTTGACCTTGATCTCCTAGTTTTCATGTTTTCAGTCAGTTAGACTGATTAAAAAAATTACAATTACTTTACTTGTCCCTCAAGAAATGGATTTAAAGCTAAGCTTTAAGCTAAATATAAAACTTAAATTTTTATCTGATGTGTAAGTTAGATCCACATTTCTTGGAATAAAGATGTCTCTCGGTAGACTGGTGCTCAGGTTTTTCTATAGTCTGCCTGTCGGTGTTCACTGTAAACTTGTATGTCGAGTTCCTCTGTTGTCTACTTTGTTGGTTTACACTGTCAGGTTACACTATAAACTTCTATCGGGTTCCTCTATGAATTATGTTGTCGGTTTACACAATGATCTGTCTGTCAAGTTCCTCTGTACTTCACATTTTTGGTGACCTCTGTTTAACTGTTGTGTTGGGTTGCACTATAAACCTGTCTTTTGGTGATCATATACCGATGGTTCAAAAACTATTTCTTTTGCATACTAATGACAAAATAAGTCATCAAATACAAACTAGACATGACACCATCACTAGCTAACATTCTTGTGTTTCGAAGATCACATGGGAAACCATCCCCCTCTTTTACACTTGTTGCATTAAAAGGAAAAGACATTCATGAACCAACTGGCATGGTTGGAGCCTCTACTTCTCAAGAGGAAGAAAAAGAAGATAAAACAGCCTTGGCTTGGCTCTATAAGGGGGAAAAGAGAGAAAATGAAGTAAAACATGTTGAGATATCTCCCAAAAAATATGGAAAAGGTTATGACCTTCTTAAAAAATAGGATACAAAGGGAAGGGACCTTTAGGAGATAAAAGGAAAGGGACTCATTGAGCCTATCCATATGGATTTCAGAGACACTAAAGAAAAAATAGGGTTGGGTTTCAATAACAAATTAGAACACCCCACTTCAAGAGATGGTCCCATCTTTGATAAAGGAAGTGATGAAGAAAAGGAAGAAACAAAACTTGTACCTTGGACATATGAAAGATTACTGCATATTGGTACTGAGAACCTAGAATACCAAGGAGAACGGTATGTACCTACTTTTGGAGAACAACTATAATATCATGTTCCTTTTTTGTCACAAACCAACATCCAAGAAGTAGAGTGTCATGCCCAAAAGTTGGACAAAAACACACAATCAAAAAAATTTCATAACACACTAAAGGGGTAAACTAATCTACCACTAAGATAACAAGTGCACACAAAATGGTGCAAAGGAGAAACAGTAACTAGAAAAGTAAAACAGGGAGGAATAGCTTTCAAAGCTATCCTACAGGAATCCCTAAGCTACAGGCTTTGATCCACACGCAAACTGAGATAGTTGACCAAAAGTTAACCAGAGTTGACCAAAAGTCTACTATACTTCAAAATGTGTGAAAGGGAGTTTCTAGGGTCCGCTAAGCCCTTAGGAAGACTCATGCACACAAATCGAGATAGTTGACCAAAAAGTCAACCAAAGTTGACAAAAAAGTCAACCATCTCCAAAAGGCATGAAACTGGAATCCTATGGTTTAGAGGGTACATGGAACACTTGGTGCAAAAATTGAGAAAAATGGAATAGGTTTGACTATGGTTGACCTAAAGTCAACTATACGCGAAACTGGTCAAAGGAAATGATAATATCTTTAAAAAAAAATCCATCATGACGATAGGGGGTGGTCTTAAACCGCATATCGATAAAAGATGTTAATAAGGTTATAAACATAATAATAATAGTTTATGAATTTAAATAATGTTTAAGCATTACATTTAAAATCTATTTAGTGAATTTTCCCCTTTTTATATTAAAAAAATCTAACATCCTAATATCTAATTCATTGATGTTCAACAACTAAAAATGAAAATTTAACCTTTAAGACTAAATGGATAATTAGCCATTGAATTAATAATAAATCTAATCTTAACACTATTATAATAATGTTCAACATAAGCATTAATACAAATAAATGAATTGTTAAACAAATACTATCTTAATTTCAACTTCTTTAAATTTAATCTAAAGCTAAACTAATAATATTTGCCTAAATAAAATAAAACCTATATACCATTACATCAAATCTCATTATAAAAAAAACAACACAAAAAAAATTAAAACTTATAAAAGCATATCCTAAACATTATATTTCCACCTTAAATAGAAAAAATATCCTAACTCCATACTATAACATAAACTTTAAATGAAATTACCTTTCATGCGAAATCCCTAAGTTTCAGATTGAGAAACAATAGTATAAGATTTTAAACTATTGATAAACTAATACAGAATGCCCTAATCATCTTATTCGAAACACATTTACTTAAATTACTAGACAAACCTAAAAAACCTTAACCAAGTTCTTCTTGGTGAAAGGAGGCAGCGACAAATGCAGATGGAAACCAGTCGGCGGCGGATGCAGCTTGCAAGATGTTGGGTGACAATGGAAAGGAGTGGGAGGGGGAGCTGCAGAGAGGGTGGCCGCCCCACCTGTGGTAGACCGTTGTTGCGGAGCCGCAACATGCAACCACCAAGGGGTTGGGGAGGCCGACCCGCCCCGTCCCCATCATACACAGAGGGGCCGCAGGTAGGGTTTCGACCCTCCTCCGAAACCCCGAGTCATTTATTTTTTGTTCTTCCTTTTTAAAATAAATAAATCTAAATAGAATAGTTTTAAAAATATATTTTTGTATTGCAAGGTATTGTTTCTCCCTTTTTTATTAATTCATCTTTAACTATTATATGTATGAATAATATATAATGTAAAAAAAAAAGAACACAATAATAAATAATACAATATTGATTGGTTAATAATTTCTCTGTGTCTAAATAGTGGGCACATAGAGCCATTTTTTTTTAAATTTTATTTCATCATTGAGAACTATAATTCATCCTTTAACTCTTAGTGAAAACAAATTTTAAATTTAAGCATATTGTTTTTTTTTTTGAAAAATTTCCAGAATAATCTAAGTGTGAAAAAAAATATTTATTTCTCCTCTTAAGAACATAACAAAAAAAACACTAATCTTTATTAAAACTTCCATACTTTCTATGATGAAGAATATATTATTTAGTTTTAAGAATGACATAATAATCAAATAGATTTCCCCACTAATTTATATAAATACCTCAAATTCTCTTGTTTGTAAGAGCCATACTAAGGTGAAATTTACCTTAGGAACAAAGGTGTAAACACAAGCAATAAGAGATTTATGCATTCTAAAGGTCATAAAATTTACTATAAGAAAATCTATACAACCCAATAGCTTTGAAGTTGATCATTTAAAAATAATGTTTGTTTATAGTTTGTGCTAACCATTCAAATGTAAATTTAATGGAATTTAGTAAACTTACATAACATAATCTCTCAAATTATTTTCCAAATTAAAAAATGAAATATGGTTACATTTTCATAAGACCTCATTCTTAATAATGAAATAGCGCTTGCAGAATACTTGAGAGTTACAAATTTCTTCGAGCCTCATAACATATTTGCATAAATGAAATCTACAACAATAAAGGCTACAAAACTAATTTTTTTTCCCAAAATCCACCTTTCCACTATGCATGCAAAACTTCCAATCCAGTTGAGAAAACCTGTTGGGTGAGGCTTAACCATGGAAGCTCACCTCCCAACCTAGACCTTTACAAGGTCACCCCAAAGCTTGGGGATCCAATTTGGAACAGGTTACAAACATACAACACTCAACTTACAGAAGACACTCACATGAACTCATAAACAAGAAAGCTTCCCATAACAAGGTTGAGCAAGAGGAAGGTCTCCATGAGGCCTTCCTGAAAATAGGGGTGGTGGTAGACCTTCTCAGTAGGAGAATCCAAGTAATCAAAGAATAAAAAACCTCAAGCCACACATGGACTTGAAATGACCATCTCCACGAGATGCAATCATGAACAATAACCTCCTTATGCCCCCAAGGTGCTCTTAGGCCCTACTTGGCATCATAGGTATCATGAAACTCCATGTCTTTCCCTCCTCACATGGGAGACTCTACACTAAACTAGAGTTATTCCTACCACCCCCTTCAAGGTTACTCTTCCCTCCCAAGGGTGAGTGTTCCTTGAAGAAACCCCATTCAAAATTTAACACAAAAATAAAACACCTTAAAATAAATCACCAAAACTTCAACTTTGAAAATAACTAAAATATACATAGGACTCCATTAATGGAGTTTCAAGCTCAAGAACACACATAAAAAAAAGTAAATTTACTTCTAAGAGATCCAAAATTAATCCAAAGCTAAGGTGGTTTGAAATTTGGTGAGGAGATATCCTTCCTATCATTCTTCTCCAAAAGCTCCTTCAATTCTAAATCTGTCTCTAAGGGTAGAGAGTGGGTGAACACTCCACTCTTCTTAAAACCTTCCCTAAATAGGAAAACCTTTGAGACTAACCAAAGGGTTAGGTGACCCTAATCATCCCTTTCTTCCCACTTGCCTTCATTCTCCATGAATGGAGTTAAATGCAACTTGGAAAGAAGAGAGAGGTTAACCAAAGTTACACAACTCCTCAAATTTGCTCAAGTTTGAAAATGATACTTTAAGGGAGAAATAAATGAGTTTAGAGACTCATTAATGACATAAAATGACCCCTAACCCCTAGGGTACCAAGTTGGGTAGCTAAAATTGACCCTGGTTACCTTCTGGGAGCCCAAAAGACCCTCCTAAACTACCCCTGAAGTTAACCCACGGATTTATAAGTCAAGTTGACCATCTAGAAACTTCTAACCTTGGTGTAAGCTTGGGTACTATACATAGGTAACCTTAGTTAACCCTACACCTAACCATGGTTTCTTTTACTAGCCATGCCAATATAAAATTGCAACAATTGCCAAATTTGGCAAAATGAATTAAAACAAATGACATGACTTTTCACATTAACATTTACTAATTTAATACACCCATGCAAACCACATTTACAAATAAAATACTTATACAATGAGGTCCATATTTCTTTATATAAATAGGACCTTGGAATGCACAAAATTTCACATAGGTTCCAATACTGGGTCCCCAATTTAGATCTATGGCCAACTATCCCTGCACACTCATTGTGCACATTAGTAGGTCCAAAACAACATGATATGAAAGCATAATACGATGTCAAAACATATTGCATATAAGATATATCCACATTTGAAACTGAAATAAGCATATCATCAGTTTCTTAAACCAAGTTCCATCATAATTACCTCTACACAATAAATCTCATATATATGATATCATCATAAACTGAACTAAACCAAAACATGTAGCATCTCGAGTGTACCTTGATTACATAATCAGGTACTGAATATATAACATAGGATTCAACAGATCCTCAAATACATAGGAGTCTCTAATAGTCAAAGTATGTTTAAGCATAAAACAATTGAAAGCATGAATAAAAAGTAGTAAAAATATGACAGTCTAATGCATGTCTCACATAGAGGAGGAAGAAGAAGACTCTTCAAAATTTTAGCAAATAGAAGAATCACATGAATAAATCCCTCAACAAATAAATAAGACATAAATAGATAAGAGGAAGCAAGCAGCTCAAACAATATTAAGGAATCCTCTCCTATAAGAAAACAAAAAAATGCACATCCTAACTGGGGGCAATTGGTGACAGTTTCACATGTCCTAGATCTAGCACACTCTGATCCACAAATGGCAAATAGGGTACACCAGATAACTATTGCTGAGTTTTTAAACTGATCTGATGACAATATCTCAGACTCACATGATTATGAATGGGATCACATGTCTGATGCTACCATGGACATTGAGGTAGATGTAATCCATAAATGTTGACCTTTATTAGTAAGAGGAGAAATTTATAACACTACCCATAATACCAATGTTGTCACAAAATTGGATGAGATGGTGATGCCTAGGATAATTGATGAAAACACTGGCATCTTACTAGGACTAGAAGAACTTCCCAGAATACAAGATATGAGTTCCAATATGATAAGGGAAGAAGGAGAAATATCAAATGATGAGTCACTAGATTTAGGTCCGCATAACACTAACAACGACACTAATAATGATGATTTGACTCTTAATGGTCTAAACACTATAGAAGATGACTTAACCAAACATGTCTCGTCAGTTAATAGTTTTGATGCTGACATGATTCTAACCTTAAAACCCTCTCAATCATTATCCTTGGTAAACCCTAACCTTACTGATTGGTCTGATTCAGACCCTATTCCTATCATGAACTTTCCCAATGACTACACTTTGGCCTATTATCTAAATGCTTGTGAAACCTATCCCTCTTCCACCAATGCAAGGAGCGTGAATCTGACAAACAAGGATATCAAGTTTCTTAGTCAGAAATCTAAAAGTAAAAAGAAAAAAGATTTGATGGTGAAAACCACATTGTGGTAGTATCAGATTCTAAAATAGTAAAAATAAAAGACGTATCTACTGGTGAAAACCTATTAGAGGTGCCAAAAGATGAGATTTTTGATATCCTCCCTAAACACTTCTAAGAAAGATCTTGAGTACTGATAGAACCAACAAAACCAGTTAATTTGGGCACAACAGAAGTTCTTCAATTTTTTCATCTGGCCCAATCATTATCAGAAGAAGAAAAGACACAGTTTACTGAGTTCCTCAAAGAGAAAAAGATCAACATTGCATGGTCTTATACTGATATGCATGGATTAGATCCTGAGTTAATAATGCATCACTTATCTATAACTCCTAAAATTAAACCTGTCAAAATGAAACTAAAAAATATACACCCACATGTGGCATTATTGGTAAAGGAGGAGATGGAAAAACTCTTAAAGGCTAGATTCATAAGGGTCATCGCTTATGCAGGATGGATTTCTAATGTTGTCTCAATTTCTAAAATAGATAAGTCTATCAGAATTTGCATTGACTTTAGGGACTTAAACAAAGCTTTCCCTATAGATGAATTTTCACTTCTGAATATTGATATGATTATAGACCTCACAACAAGATATGCAATTTATTCACTCATGGATGGATTCTCAGGTTATAACCAAATAAATATTTCTCTTGAAGACTAGTAAAAAACAACATTTACATGCACATGGGGAACATTTTGCTGGAACATAATGCCATTTTGGCTAAAGAATGTTGGAGCTGCATATGAATGAGCTATGACAACAATCTTCCATGACATGAACACAAGAACATGGAGGACTATGTGGATGATAACTTAGCCAAGTTAAAGATAAGAATGACTCACATTGAAGACTTGAGGAAGATACTTGATCAGATGGAACAATTTCAACTAAGACTCAAACCAAAAAAATGTGCATTTGGAGTCTAATCAGGGAAGCTATTTGGGTTTATTATGTTAGCTAAAGGAATTGATGTGGACCCAGAAAAGGTAAAAGTGATAATAGAAATGCCACCTCCTTGTAACATCAGTCAAATGAGAACGTTCCAAGGAAGACTCCAGTCAATCAAAAGATTCATGTCTCAACTAGAAGATAGAGCGCAACCTTTCACAAAATTGTTACATAAAGGAGTCAATTTAAAGTGGGATGAACATTGTGAAAATAATTTCAAATAATTAAAGGATTATCTAGCTAACCCTCCTATTCTCATGGCACCCATTCATGGGAAACCATTGCTACTCTATATTTTAGCTACGACTACATCACTTGGAGTATTGCTAGCCCAAGAGGACGAAAGCAAAAGGGAAAGGGAGATTTATTATATTAGTAGGACATTGGTTTCTGATCTAAGGAGGGTAAGGAGAATAGGAGCCCAAAGCATTCCTAGCTATCCAAACCAACTTGTAGAACAACACGGAAGTAACAACACAAGAAGGGAGAGAAGAAATAGAAGATACTTTGTATTAATTAATCAAACTCAATACATGCCAGGCCATAAGGGCTTCCTAGTTTCAGTCATATACATTCAGATATTTAAAAAATAATCTTGATACATGCGAGGTCACAGACCTACAATTTGAATCTGCTAACACTCTATCCCCTAACTAAAAAAAACTCCCTTGATCTAAGAATAGAAACCAAATATATACAAGAGTCCACCAAAGAGTTCGACACTCAGATCCTAAACATACAAAATAGGAAATAGTAAAGACCTAGATTTAGGTCCACACATATCCCAATGAGAGATTGCACCTTAATTATGCTACATAAATTAAATGTAGAAGTTTGTCAGAACAAAAACAACTTAGTAAGAAGTCAACTAAGAAACAACAATGAATTGGTAAGAAGGTAACCGAGAAACATAAACAACTCAGTGAAAGAATCCACTAAGAAACCAACCATCATTGAGGCCCATCATTAGAGAAAGGAAGAACAAGTAACCAAGCAACAACAATTATCGAACACTTTACGGAGCGGCCTCCAAAAAGCTACTAAACTAAAACAAACATATTTTTGGTTGATCAGGATTGCAAAAGAACCCAAGATGCTCCTGCATCAGACACTTGGGGTCAAAAGAAATGATTCCTTGAATCATGTGTCAGGTCCAACTTGAATCAAATCCAACTCAGATTGAGAAATACAAGATGAGTCCTCAATCGGTTTTTTTCTTCCATTTTATCAGATATTCCATGTAATTCTTTCCTCTTGTACTTCTGCCAACCTTCTATTTCAAAATCTTCTCAAATTCCTCTATCTATTTCTTAGGATAATCACTTGATAATATAGCTTCTTCATTAGGTTCATGATACTCATACAAATCTAAAATATTGAATACAGGTGATATATCCATGTCATCAGGTAATTCTACTTCATAAGTATTTCCATTGTCAAATCTTCTCAATATTTTGCAAGGACCAAATTTCTTCATTTTCAATTTTCCATAAGTTCCAATAGGAAATATTCCTTTCTTCAAATGAACCATTACTGCATCACCAACTTCAAAATTTTTATGTTTCCTTGATTTATCTGATTTATCCTTATATTTTTTATTACTTTGCTCCAACTTATGTTTTATATCCTCATGTAATGTCTTCATAAACTTAGCAAAATTTTCTACTTTAGCACTTATTTTCTCTTCTCTAGAAATGTCTCTCATGTCTAATATACCTCTTGGTTGTGTTCCATGAACAATATCAAAAGGCGTCTTCCCAGTACTTCTATTCACTGAACTATTATATGCAAACTCTGCTTATACCAACATCAAATCCCAATTACTCAGTGTGTCTCCAACTAAGAATCTTAAAAAGTTACCCAAATTTGGTTTATAACCTTTATTTGTCCATCATTCTATGGATAAAATTTAGAACTATATTTCAACTCGGTGTCCAACTTTTTCCAAAGTGTCTTCCAAAAATAGCTAACAAACTTACTGTCTCGGTCAAAGATGATACTCCTCGGTAATCCATGCAATCTAGAAACATCCTTAAAGAAAAGATCTGCTATATGTACCACATCTGATGTTTTTCTACATGGTATGAAATGTGTCATCTTAGAAAATATATTGACAAAAACAAATATGGAATCATTACCTCTTGTTGTCCTTGGTAAGCCAAGAAAAAAATCCGTGCTGCTATCGCTCCAAGGTTTCTTAGGAATAGTAATCAGTGTATACAAACTAGTATTCTGACTTAATCCTTTTGCAATTTGAAAAAATTTGAAACTTTTCACAAATTTATGAACATCCTTATACAACTGAGGCCAAAAATACATTTCCTTAGGCAAGCTCAATGTTTTATCAATACCAAAATGTCCAGCCAAACCACTACTATGTTTCTCCTTTATCAAATTAGTTCTCATTGATCCTCTCGGTATGCACAACTGAACACCTTTGAACAACATATCTTCCTAAATGAAATAGTCTTCAAACTTACTTGGTTTATTTAAAATAGGTGCTCTGCACACTCTCCACTTCTCAGAAAAATCAAGATCATTTTCATACAAATGCTTCATGTCATCAAAACCAAGAACCTCAATTCTCACTTTAGTCAACAAAGATCTTCTTCTACTTAAGGCATCAATGACTTGGTTAGAAAATCCACTATTATGATTAATCACAAATGTGAAACTCTGCAAATACTCTACCCATGTCATATGTCTCTGATTCAACTTATTTTGACTACCCAAATATTGTAAAGCCTTATGATCACTATACACCACAAATTCACTTGGCATCAAATAATGCCTTCATTTCTTCATAGCTTGAACAATAGTGTAGAATTCTTGATCATAGACATAATATTTCCTTTTTTCATCATTCAACTTTTCACTAAAGAAAGTGACATGTTTACCTTATTGGGTCAACACAGCTCCTATTGCACTTCCACTTGCATCACATTCAACTTGAAATATCTTATTGAAAATAGGTAAGGTTAACACAGGAAATTCAACAACCTTCTACTTCAAAGTATCAAAAATTTTATCAGCTCCATGTGTCCATTTGAATTCTCTATTATCTCATCTCATTGTCTCAGTCATAGCACTACAAATAGAACTAAAATTTCTGATAAACTTTCTGTAAAAACTTTCCAATCCATGAAACAATCATACCTCACTAGAATTTTTAGGTGTAGGCCAACTAAGTATAGCTTCAACCTTCTTAGGATCTATCTTCAAACCATCAGCTGAAATAAAAAAACCTAAATACACAAGTTCTTCTCTCATGAAGGAACTTTTTTTCATATTTATCAATGACTTTTCCTCTTTCAATCTCATAAATACTTGTCTTATATGCATCAAATGCTCTTCTCTAGTCTTACAGAATATCAAAATATCATCCAAGTATACAATCACATATCTATTCAAGAATTTCTTCAAAAATTCATTCATTAACTTCATAAATGTACTCAATGCATTAGTTAAACCAAAAGGCATAACCAACCACTCATACAAACCTTTATTTGTCTTGAAAGCAATCTTCCACTCATCACCTTATCTGATTTTGATTTGATGATATCCACTCTTCAAATCAATTTTGTTAAAATATCTTGCTCCACTCAAACAATCCATTATATCATCCATCCTCAGTATAGGAAACCTATACTTAACTGTGATTTTGTTGATTTCTCTTGAATCTGTGCACATTCTCCATTCTCCATTCTTCTTGGGTGCCAATAAACCTAGTATTGCACATGGACTCAAACTTTCTTTGATTAAAACCTTGTTCAACAACTCATGAACTTGTCGGTTAAGCTCTTTATTCTCAGTCGGTGTCAATCGATGTGGTGCCTTGTTCGGTAAACTAGCTCCCAGAAT
Source organism: Thuja plicata (assembly GCA_018584345.1). NCBI lineage: Eukaryota > Viridiplantae > Streptophyta > Pinopsida > Cupressales > Cupressaceae > Thuja > Thuja plicata. The sequence goes on along the minus strand of MU226773.1, from coordinate 1,722,387 downwards.
CAGATCCATACAATGACTAATATCTCTCAGTGGTGGAAAAACACCAGGTACATCATTTGAAATGATCTCCTTGTACTCAGTGAACAATTTCTCAACTTCTACAGGGATTTTATCTTCGGTATTCTTACTCAGTTTGTTAGGAATCAAAGCATAACAGATATAATTTCTTTTCAAATCCTTAACAAACTGTCTACCTTCCATCAAACAAACTTTCACAGATATACATAACTCACCAATAGATTATTCAATCAAAGGTAACAGGATTTTTTTCTTACCATCAACCCAAATAGTATATTTATTCACTCTTCCATCATGTATAGCATGTCTATCATATTGCCAAGGTCTACCCAAAAAAATATGACAACAATCCATTGGAATAATATCACACAACACCTTATCATAATACTTTACAATTTTTAGATTCAAAAAACATTGTTCACTCACCATTAATGTATGCTCATCCTTGATCCATGATATCTGATAGGGCTTCATATGCTTCATTCTTTCCAACTAAAACTTTGTGACCATTTCCTTAGATGATAGGTTATACAAGCTTCCACTATCAACAATTACCTTCCAAACTTTGTCTGCAACTCTACATCTGGTCTTGAACAAACTTTTCCTAACAGGATCTTGCTTATCTTTCTCACTCCATAGTATCCTTCTGATCATTATATTTCCTTCCTTCTTAGGTTCATTTAGTGACTCCTCTTGCACCACACCATTTATGATTCTACTTACTTTCTTGCTTGCATGTGTACACTCAAAATACCCATTTCCCTCTTCACCAGAACTGTGACAAGTTCCTTGGAACCCTCTTCTGCTATAACAACCTCGGGGGTAGTTGCCTCTTCCTCAGAATGAATTGCCATCTTTCCATTTGGTCTTCCCTTTGTCTTGATATGTGTCTAAAATTGTCTTGTCTAGTTTAGATCTACTATTTTCAACATGAGATCAACCTCTTCCTCTAGGGAATCTACCACCTCTACTTCTTTGCCTTTGTTCATATCTTTTGTTCAATTTATCCCCAGCTTTTAGGACAAACTAATATGCCTCTTCAATGCTCTCCATCTTTACCAAGATGATCTCATCTTGTATAGAAATTCTTAATCCATTCAGATATCTTACTATTCTTTCCACTTCATCTTCAACATGTCTAGTTCTGATGTCTAATCTGTACAATTCTTCAGTATAACATTTTACCGAGCTACATTTTTGCTTCAAACTTTGCATTCACCTAATCAGGTTAATTTGGTAATCAAAAGGTAGAAACTTTCCTTTTAATTTGTTTATCATCTTATCCCATACCTTGATCTTGTCTTTACCGTTCTTCTTCTGATCCAATTGCAGATGCTCCCACCACAAGGATGCATGAATTTTTAACTTTGTGTTTGCAATCTTCACTTTCTTCTCCTTTGGTACATTCTCATACTCAAAGTATTTTTCCATTTCAGTTATCTAGTCTATCAATTCATCAGAATCCAACTTTTCACTATACTCAATAGGATTAAACTAAGGTTTGGACTTCAAACTTGTCAATGCTTGTAGGAATCTCTCTTCTTCCTGATCCATCACGAGTGCGGGTGCAAATGCAACTTCTCCTTGCACTTATTCCAATTCATCATCACTAACATCTTCAAGATGTCTTCCTCTACACTAGGCTATCTCAAAAACTTCCAATCTTGCAGCCATCTATCTTAACATATCAGATAGATCTAGATCTTCATTTCCTCTCCCATGAACCATCTTGAAAGCCTCTGCAATTATAGGTCAGATCGTAATCTGCCACCCCACAATAATATCAATCACTTGGGTTAGGGCTTGCAAGAAGGAACCTAGATCTCACCTTCACTTTGATACCACTTGAAAAAAGGAGGGTAATGAGACCAGGGGCCCAAGGAACTCCTAGCTATCCAAACCAGCTTGCTAAACAACATGGAAGCAACAACACAAGAAGGGAGAGAAGAAATAGAAGATACTTTGTATTAATTCATCAAACTCAATACATGTCAGGTTGTAAGGCATTCCCAGTTTTGGCCATATACATTCAAATGTTTACAAAATAATCTTGATACATGCAAGGTCATAGACCTATGATGTGAATCTGCTACCACTCTATCTTCTAACTAAAAAAAACTCCCCTGATCTAAGAAAATAAACCAAATATATACAAGAGTCCACCAAAGAGGTCAACACTCAGATCCTAAAGATCCAACATAGGAAATAATAAAGATTTAGATTTAGGTCCACACACATCCCAATGAGAGATCTCACATTAACTATGCTATGGAAATTAAATGCAGAAGTTAGATAGAACAAGATAAACAACTTGGTAAGAATTCAACTGAGCAACAATAACGACTCGGTAAGAAGGTAACCAAGTAGCAGAAGTAACTCGATGAAAGAAAAAATTGAGTAGCCAACCATCACTGAGGCCCGTCAGTAAAGAAATATAGAAAAAGTAACCGAGAAACAATAGTTACCGAACACTTTATCGAGAAGCCTCCAACAAGTTATTGAACTAAAACAAACATATTTTTGGTTGATCAAGATTGCCAAAGAACCCAAGATGATCCTGCATCAATTTCTTATGAGATCAATTATAGTATCATTGAAAAGGATTTCTTGGCATTTGTTTTTGAATCGTATAAGTTGAGACACTACATGCTTTCGCATATAGTAAAACTTATCGCAAAGATTGACCCTCTCAAATACCTCTTGAGTAAAACAATATTGACAGGAAGAATAGCAAAATGGGTCTTGATACTCAGTGAATTTGATAATGATTATGTAGACAGAAGGGCTATTAAAGGACAAGTGCTAGCCAATCAACTAGATGATTGACCATTACAAGATACAACACCTTTGATTATAGAGTTTCCAAATAAGAAAATCATGCACTTAATATAATATCCTTGGAAGATGTATTTTGATGGTTCTTTCACACAACAAGGATCTGGATTAGGGGCATTGTTTATTACTCCTAAAGGCTACAAGATACCTAATCCATATAAAATGATGTTTCCATGCACTGAAAACATCTCATAATATGAAGCATTGGTAAACGGGATCAAGCTATCTATTGAATGGAAAACCATAGAGTTACATGTATATGGTGACTCTCAACTCAATATCAATCAAGTAAATAGAGAATATCAAAAAAAAAAGAAGTGGATGCCTTATAAGAAGATGGTAGAAGAGTTGAAAAATTACTTTGTTTTCATCACATTCTAACAAATTCAAAGAACAAAAAATAGAGACACAGATGCTATGGAAACGCTAGCATCCATGTTACAACTAGAGGAACATCAATTCCGTTATGAATTCTTGGTGGCAGAATTATCCTTTCCCTGCATTTGATACACCTAAATCCAAAGTTATTTGTGCCTTAAACGCCCAAGAACAATTTAGATATGCCAAAATAAAAGCCCATCTTACAGATCAAACCTTACCTAATGACCTGTCTAGAAATGAAAAATGAGCCTTAATTAGGACAACATCGCATTATGTTCTCATTAATACTAACTTATATAGATGAGGTCTTGATGGAATACTACTTAGGTGTTTAGAACAAGAAGAGTCTGACCACACATTAAAATAGGTTCATGAAGGTGTATGTGGATCACACTCGAATGAATTTTCACTAGCTAAGAAACTTCTTAGAGTTGGATACTAATGGCCTATAGTGGAAAAAGACATCGTGCAATTTGCTAAAATATGTCAAAAATGTCAAACACATGGAAACCTTATCCATGCTCTAGCTAGAGAACTCATACCATTTATAACACATTGGCCATTCCAACAATGGGCCTTTTGTCTTATTGGAAAAATTTATCCTAATTCTTCAAGTGGACACAAATACATCATCATGACCACTGAGTATTTCAAAAAGTGGGTCAAAGAAGTGCCGCTAATCAAAGCCATTGGAAAACAAGTTGCTATGTTCATCTTGAACTACATCATTTATAGGTATGAGATACCCTCATGTATTGTAATAGAAAATGGGGGGCAGTTCAAGAATCAAGATATCAAGGACCTTTGTATACAGTTTCACATTACTCATCATTGTTTGTCAATCTATTATCCTCAAGGTTATGGACAAGCTGAGGCTTAAACAAGAATATTCTAGAAATCCTACATAGAACTGTGAGTAAGTCTGGTAGAGATTGGCATTTTTAATTGAACCCAACACTATGGGCCTATTAAACTAGTATCCCATCACCAATAGGAGCCATTCCATTTTCTCTAGTCTATGGTGCAAAAACAATGTTACCAATTGAATTAGAAATTCCTTCTTTGTGAGTATTTCTCATTGGTCTTGTCACAGATAAACAATACCATATAGATAGGGTGCACGCACTAGAACTGCTGGGTGAGTGCAACCAACAAGAATTTGATAACCTCAAAATATATTAGAAAATGATGTCAAAAGGGTACAAAAAAAAAGTAAAGCCGCAAAAATTTCAAGCGGTGGATCTCATTCTAAGAGAGAACCCTAAAAATCAACCAAACAAAGAACAAAAAGGCAAGTTTGAACCCAACTGTCTGGGGTCTTTTGTTATCACAATAACTTTTGGGACAAGAGATTTTCAATTAGCTACACTTGAGGGAGATGTCCTTCTTGATCCCATCAATACCCTACACTTGAAGCAGTTCTGCGCTTGACATTTGGTTGAAGAGCTTGTACAGTGAAATTGATCTTGAGAAAATACCAAAAAAATTAAAAAATGATCCTGAAGAAAGTAAAAAATAATGGAAAAGAGAGGTATAAAAAACAAAGGAATTTTTTTTGAAAAAAGGTATTCTTGGTGAAAAACTGGAAAACAGGCACCTCGATACTAACAAAAAAAAGAGAAAAAAAAAGTACAAAAAATAGAAAAATAGAAAAAGTGCCTTTGGTGAAAACTTGGCAAACAAGCGTCTTGGTAGAAAAAATAAAAATTGGCAATTCACCACTAACACCAATCCTTCAAAATCATATATTTTCTATTGGTTGAATCTAAATTCCTCATGTATGTCCTATCCTTTCCTAGGATTTGTCTATATCCGCATCTTAGATATAATCATTCTTCATTGGGGGCATCTCTGCTAGCATGGTTCAATTGACATTTGTTGGTTGCTAGGTTATCCTAGGTCCTGGTCTAGGAAGGTTTGCCACTACAAATAGTGTTTCTTAATACTTGAATCAAGACATCACTATCAAAACCAAGGGTGTTTCTTACACACCACCTACCTATAACTAACATCATACTAGTGTTTCTCAACACTTTAATCAAACAATGTTTCTCAACACTACATTGGATTAAAATTGCTTTATGTTTATCTCACTAACTTAGACATAGAAATACATTGCTTAATTCGAAGTTGCAATTGATGGTTTCTCTATTGTGATTTAAAAAATGAATCAATGATGTTCCTCAACAATACATAAGCACATATAGACTGATCTTGATTTGATTATGACTCTTTCCATCTTCCAATGATGTTCTAAACTAGGGGCATGTAAACAATTATGAATTTTCTTTGTCTGATTATCAATTGTTGCTTATTATGTCTTCTGAGTTACTCCATGACATCTATTAAAAGACAAAGAGTTTCAAGGATAGGGGGCATAATGTTTTCTTGGTTTTCTACATATGGTGATGGTTTCAATGATCCTATAAATTTCACCTAACTTGGATGTTTATGGTAAGAGCTTCCAACATGAGTGGATAGCCGCATATATCTCAATCCTTTTTATGCATAAGGTACGGTGAGGTTGAACCAATTTCCTTGTATGTTTCTAATCAACTTTTAATTAAGGTGTACGACACATTATGTACCCAAGGATATGGATATTAAAGGTTATTGCGGGTTACATATACTATATTACATATGAATAGAAGTTGATTCTTAAAGCAAAAGGAGATAACTAAGAAGTCATCCTAGCCTCTATGCCTTGATGCTTAGGTTTATTTTCAACATTATATCCAATAAAAATAGCATTGATACTTTCTGAGTATCACTGACATTTGTACTAATTGATGATATCCATTACACAAATTCTCTATGATGATAAAATGCTAAAATGTAAAAAGATCAGTGACAGTTCTAGAAGTCTGCATTTAGTTGCATTTAATATTGCATGATTCATTTAAACAATATAAGGACTTGAGCTCAAAATGATTTCCTAGTTCATTCAAAATCCAAGTTTGACTACTTAATCTATGTTACTGATATATTCATGTCATTGCATATCCATTGCATTCATTTTACATTCATAATGGGAAAAGAGGAAACTACCAAAAAAGGAATTCAAGTATTGCATCTTTACATCCTAAGTGTATCCATACATATATTTTCATAAAGAAAATCTAAAAAACACACATCTGCATATTCATATAGAATCATCTAACACATCTATATATGAGTAATTATCAAAGAGCATAAATGATGTCATCACATGAATCTATTATAAATCATCATAAAGACCATGTACATCATCAAGTATGAATCAATATAACCATCTATCACATACATCAAAAAGACAACCAATGGGCATATCAGAATTAGAAGAGGCTATCTCATATATATCAGATAAAAAATGTGGAAATGTCTACAATAGTATCAGCGAGATCATGATAAAAATATACAAATGTATCAAAGTTCTGAAGTACAAAGGATGATCACAGAAGGATCCATATACAAATATCTTATAAATTATCACAAAATTCATGTCTGAATGCTACCCTCTCCTTGATCGGGGTGGGGATGTGTTGCATCTAATTGTGGATGAGGAGCTGGTGGAGGCATATGTCCCTCTGACTGTTGTGCTATATTCAAATACAAGGGTGCCTCTCTATGGCTGTGGAACTACATCACAATATAAGGAAAAACAATAAGCTACTCTCTATTCCTAAAGTGTGGTCGTGCATGCCTGAATATCCCTTTCTAATCTCATAACATCTAGTTTCATGTCACTGTCTTCTAGCAGTGTCTCCAATGTAGTAATCTGAGCCCTAAGATGCTCTCTCTCTCTCTCTAACACTATAACAGTCGATCTCCATCACTACCTGTGTCTCTTCTAGAGTCTCTTGGAGGATCCTGTCCTGGAGGTCCACCTCCCCCACTAGGTCTATGACCTGCTAATCTCTACTTCTGTTGCTGCTACCTCATAAGTAATGGAACTGGATCCATGCATGGAGGCACAAACCTAAGATGAGCGTGTCTTCCCTCCGCACCCAAACCACCACCACCCCTATCATCACCATCATCGCCCCTATCATCACGACCATGTCTCTAACCAACTCTATCCCCAGGAGGGAACCTGCCATCTCTCCCACCACCACCCCTACTATCTCTCCCATTTTTGTCTACTCTGCCCATACCTCTTGTTGGGTATATTTGTAGTATTTCTGAGTCTTGCTAAAGGTTTTGGTTCCCAGTATCGGTTTGTGCCCTAAATTTAAAAGTCTATTCCAATGTACCATCAAATTGTCCTAAAAATTTATGGTTCCCAAGAAATGTGGTACAAAAAATGGATGAAAGCTTTAAACCCTAGGTCTCTTGTGTCTGTGCTGTGAAAAAACCTTAGAACTTAAAGACTTTGTTCTATTTTGAAGTTACTTTTGTTGAGTAACTTAAGTGGTTTTGATTCATGTACCTTTTTGGTCTTTACCTTTATCTCCTAATCTCATGATCATAACCAAATATTCTTTATGGTTTGGAGACTTGGCGTGAGATTTTATCTCTTAATCTCAAGAAGAAAGAAATATTCTCTTATATATTCAGAGATTCAATGACAACTGTGGATGCATATTTCATCATGTGGCTAGTGCTAGATCTCATGACTTAACTCCAGTTACAAGAAATATTTGGAGATTAAGAGATAGCCTTATAGTTGAATCTCGTAATCCAACCCGACGTCAAGATAGATTTTACTTCATGCTCTGTCGCTAGATCTCTAAATGAAATCAGAGTTAAGTGAAATATTGTGAGATTCAACAAGGATAGTTAATCTCATTCTAGATGAGTGGCTGGTACGTGATCTCCAAATAATAGCCAAGCTCAAGATTTTCTTTAGCTATTTAGTGAGGTCCATCAATCTTGTTTTAGCCTTGGTTTGATCGAATGGTCTACATGTGATCTCCAAATTAACCCCAGTGTTAGTAAATCTTTCAGCGACTCAGAGATAAAGTAGTCACGTAATCTCCAGATGAACCTATGGTTGAGGCCAAGTCAAGTGAACTTTATTGCAAGATTCAGAGGTAACTTGGTTGCATGATCTCAGAATGAAAGTGTAGTTAAGCAAATTGTCTTGAGATTTAGTGCAAGCCATTGGATCAAAAGAAGAATCAAGGGTCATCTCTTAATCTCAAGAAGAATTGGTCAAGTACAAAATGATTAAGAGAATTAGAATTGATCATTAACCAAAGAAAGATCTAAGGGCTAGTGTGTAATATCCAGATTAAACCTGAGTTATAAGAATGATTGAGTGACTTAGAAATCTATTCAGTCGCTGAATCTCTAAATGGATCATGGTCAGTTCAGAGTTAGTTCAAAGCTGAGTCAGGGTTTCCAAGAGAGAATCTAGACCATTGATCAAGACAAAGATGTGCATCTAGCACTAAATCGATAGAAAAGGTCAAGAAGTCATGAATTATTCAGTGATTAAGAGGTAATGAGATAAGATGCAAACACATGTTTAAGTGGCTAAGGAAATTTGTGGTTTTTGTTAACTCTCAAAGTAAACCCAAGGTTAGACATATCTTTCAGTGATTTAGAGATAGCCTTTATCTCTGAATGTCCAGACTTGACTAGAGTTAGTCCAAACATTGAGAGATTGCAAGATAGTCTTTATCTTGTAATCTTGGAATAGACTAGAGTTAGAGCTAGGGATTATGAGATCAAGTATGTACTATGGATCAAAAGTAAGATCAAGGGTTGTCATGTAATCTCAAGATGAAATGATCAAGTAAAAAATGATTTAGAGATTTAGTGCAAGAAATAGATCAAGATCTCATCATGTGGGTGGCACGTGATCTCTGAATAGATTGAGAGTTAGACAAAATGTTCAGCGATTCAAAGACTTAGTTACTTATGAATCTCTAGATAGACTTAGAGTTAGAATAGAGTTATATTTTCACCTTGTCACTGAATCTCCAAATGAACCTAAGGTTAAGCTAAAAATTTAGAGACTTAGCGAGGATCGTTGATCTCATCTCAGATGAATGGCTAGCACTAGATCTCCATATTTGACTCAAGTTAAGATTTTTATTCAGCAACTTGGCAGTTCCTTTATCTCTGAATCTCCAGATTTGATCATGGTCAAAGAAAAGTGTAGTAAAGTTTATTATTAGATTTAGAGGTAACAAGAAATGATTCACTCAGTGTTAAGAAGTAAACTAGAGGCAAGGTAAAGTTAACATGAGCGGCCAACACTGAATCTCAAAACAAAGTTAGAGTTAAGTAGATTATCTAGCGATAGTGAGAATATTTGATAAAGTAAGAGATTTTTGGCTGGCGCTAGATCTCGTAATGGAACCCAAGTTAGAGGAAACATTCAGATACTTGGAGATAAAGAAGTCATGTAATATCCAGATAGACTCTGGTATAATTTTAGTAATATCATGAGTATCCTACCTTGTGCCATTTAAAGGAAACAATATAAAAGGCAGAGTTAATAAAGATTGGAGGTCTTGACATAGTACAAGTAATCTGATGAGCTAGAAAAATGCAAGAAAGACAGGCCAATTAGATCTTGTCTTAAGCATTTCAACATAAAATAATTTTTTAAAATAGAAAAGAACTCATGGATTTTCCAGCCGAACATTTAAAATTCAATTACCCATCAACTTCAACCACCATAGCTAGGAGAAAATTAATGTTAAGACATGCAGAGTTATTGCATAAGTGATTAAGCAATGGTTTCTAGGTTCTTGACTAGACTGATGACTTGAATTTTCAATGATAAATTGATGCAACCTTTCTACATTCTAATTATCAAAGTTTTCAGATCATAGAGCGAAAAATAGCATAAGTTTTAGAGCAATTGTGAATAGTCTATTTCTGAGAAAAGAATTGTCTAGAATCAGTAAAGATGAGTCAAGCGGAGTCAAGCAAAGCTTCAGTCAGTGGTGAGGGCAATGTTGCAGAGGAAGAACATAAAGGAAAGAGGAACTATTTAGAAGAATTTGTTGCTCTGCTGCTTGGAACCAACCAGAACAAAAAAGTAAATGACAAATACTTTGTTGATGGCATGTCAAATTGTAGGGATTTTAACAGTCCTGTGTGCTCTAGTTACCATTTTTTTAATTAATTTTATAGAAATATGGATAGATAAATCCCTATGTCAAACCCTTGGACATTAGGTTTATCCAAGCTAATTGTCCAAGATGTCTTCCTATTTATAGACTTGTTAGTAGAATTGTCTAGAAAGTATGATCCTCTTTCTAAAACTATCAGGAAAAGTGATGAGACAACCCTAGTTACCTTGGATAGGGAATACTTTATGAAAGCTTTTGGTATATACCATGCCTCTTCCACGGAGATTGACTTGAAAAAATTACATAAAAAGTATACCAGAGAGGTCAATGTGGTGAAGAGTTTGATCCAGGCTCATGTTCCTAGGTCAAATAGAAATTATGTATCCCCAATGCCTTCTTCTAAGGGTGCACCATATGAATTTAAAGACCTGATATTATATATGAAGTATATATCTTATGGGTTGTGTAGAGTACTAGGAATTGATAGACACATTAAGAAGCTACTTGCAGATCTACTGATGATTATCCTAGATATTTAGAATTCCCACATTAACACTCACTTTGACTACATTCAGTATGTCATTGATAGAATGGATGAGGGCCTCATCAATATTCAGAAGAAGACCAACCCTAATTTCATGCATTATTCTATTTTAATGCATTTGATTCTATTTTTTAATATAGACAGTATGGATACTGAGAATCTGAGACCCAGGATGCAGTTCTAAGGCCAACAAAACCTTGTACAACTATGGATTAGGGCTTGGAATTATAGTTCCAATGAGAATGAATACTGTAGTTTTGAGAATTAGATTATATATTTAATTCTAGAATTGATGGGTCTTAATGTAACTAGATTTACAGTCAAGGTGTTTAGACTCCTAAGACCTTGGCAATATGTGGAAAAATGGCCACGAGATCACAATTGGGGAGACTTCTATTGTGAAAATACTTATACCCTGATTATGGTTTATGGATTTTCTCAGCCTCCACACATACTTCCAAAGTATATGCCTCCAAGACTTTCCTTGATTGATTTTATTTGGAAGTTAATGTGGATAGAAAAGGAGCACTTGGATCCCCATAGAAAGGGAACATTTATACCCAGATAGTTCAAATTTGTTGACTCTACCATTGGGAAAAGGGCCATGGATGTAGTAAATAAATGATTAAGGAAATACAAGATGAGCATGGCCTTGTATAAATATGTAGATCCTAAGGGCTTCGTCAAAAGTGATAAGAAACTATTAATAACAAGTGTTACTACCATTAAAGAACATGAGGATTGTGTTGAAGAGGATCTTAATAGAAACATCTTAGAAGATGAAGAGGCAGAAAGTAGAGCTGCAAAATACCAAGATTTAATATATTTGGAATAAGAAATGAAAAAAGTAGGGATCCCTTTTGGAGGTTTCTTCCCAGGACTTCCCTATATGACAAGAATTACAAAGATGATAGAAATGTATCATACTTTGTACAATCAACTAGAGGGTCAGATTGAGGAGAAACAAAGAGACCCTTAACAACATTCATCTTTAGAATATGAAGAGGATAGTGAATGAGGCTATCAGTTGTATAGTCCACCACATGTATATGTGACCCCTAGTGTAGAGAAAAACATAGAATCTCATGAAATAGAGGCTCCTAACATTGAAGTAACAAGTGACCCCGCAAGGAAGAAACAAAGAATAGAACAGGGGGAGCCCTCTAAAGCAGAGATATAGGGGAAGAAAAAAGATAGAGTGAGTGCCCTGATTACTGGTGATGGGAGATACTATCACCAATTGAGGAAGACAATTAGAGAGGGTACGAAAAAGGATTAATATGTCCAAGAAGAAGTGGAATTACCTCTCCAACTATGCCAAGATGAAAGAGAGCTCTATTAAGAAGATTTTCTAAGTGATGATGCATTCATCAAGGCTGATATATTCAAGAACTTCCTAATATGGAGAAATAAAAAAGAACTCAGATCATAGTTGCAACTAACTGAGGGTGATACTATGCAAAGTGAAGCTTTGCAAGCCCTAAAAGCCTATGATCCTAAATTTGAGATCATAAAACTAAGGAGGCTAGGATATTGGTTAAATGCTACTTGTTCCTGGATGGGATTTGGCCTCTACATTCATAATTGAACAAATCAGGAAGCAGCCAGATGCTAATATGTCTTCTGAGACTCAGATTGGAGAGATGATAAGTGGATGTGGATATAATCCAAGATCCCAGACTCTAGCCATGTGGTCCCTAGCACCAAGAACACAAAAGCCATCTTTGGTTAGTGTTGAAGAGAAAATGGATGGAGACAAGATTATCTGGACTGTCCATAATACTGCTGACCTTGAGATCTCCTAGGCTGTCACCCACTTTGCCTACCTTAATGAGGAAAAAACAAAGCAACTTTCTGCAAGATATGAAAAAATCTTTGATGAGTTAGTTGTTGTAGCTAAGGACAAATAAAAATGCTTGATTCAAATTGAAGAATTACAAGGGAAAGTAAAGGTTTTGATTAAGAAATCAGAAGAGGCTCCCAAATCTCCTCCTATAACCAAAGAACTTGCCTCTATTCAGATAGAAACCATTGAAGACTTCCCATAGGGAACATAGAAAATAGACCAAGATCAAAATGAAGTATCTCTAACTGCATTGTTGAATATCTTGCAGCATAGGATAAATATCCTAAAAGGAAAGGCAAAACTAGTGCACAAGGCATACAATAGACTACTTGACTTAGAAAAGGAGGTGAAGGGGAAAATAGAAATTTTGGACCCATTATTTAGTACATGGTCAAGAAGGGGATCCATTTTTGAAAGGATAGAGGCATTACAACCACACAGGATATATCTTCTAGAGGTAGTATGCCAAGTTGGGGAGATGATTGAGCAGATTAGTACATCATTGTCATTCTTCAAAGGAAAAGCAGATCAGATTCAAGCAAGGGTTAGTATGTTTGGGCTTGATTTTAGTAGGTTTATCCCTCCTATCAAAGGGGAATATGATAAGATCAAGTCGGTCGAGGAGTGGAGATAATATTTTGATACTTTACTACCTAAGAAAGAGGAATTTCTAGTAGATAATAATGTCCTAGACATGGACAGATTTAATAAAGCCTTAGATGTAGCTTTCACAGCATAAATAAAATTTGTAAAGTTTGTTGTAGATGTCAAGGATATCACTGATGCTAGGTGGGAAAGGCAGATGAAGTAGTTGCATATTTTACAATGTTTCAATTGGCCTTTAGAAGATGAAGTTACACTTTGGGATAATATCACCAAGCCAATGGAAAAGAAACCAGCAACAATTGACTTGGACGTGACAGATGAAGAGTAAAGTGGCACTTGGCACCTGATCAATGTGCACAGGGGGGTAATCATCATCAAGACTAGTGTAAGTTATCCTATACTAGTTGTCACTAAGTCTCATATCAACTTTAAGAGGTTACCCAGAATATTTGCAGACAAAGGTGCCAACGGCAAAGCATTTGGAATGTTTTTAAATCAGTACTCGAGTGTTGTCTTCCACCGTCTAAAAATGTAACTAATTTTTTATTTTAGAACTTTTAGGTTTTGCCAAGCCATCTGAAGCTTGTTGCATCCTTTCTCTTTAAAGGATTCCAAGATGGATAGTGTGCACTATAAATACAAAATTGTAACGTAAACAAAGGATGGTGAATTCAAAACTGCGAGGCAGATTTCTGAATTTTTTCTAAGTTTCAAGATTTGTCATTCTAGATGTACTGAACATAAATATTTTAATAAAATACAATGAAATTTCCTGTTTCACATCTATGATGTCTTCTTGTGTTTGTGCTTATGTTCTTGTATATTTAATCTGTAAGGCATTTTAAATATACTAGTTACAAGGTAACTGTGAGATTATTTTGAGTTTCTTTCAAGGAGGAAGTAAATCTTATGAATAGTTTCAAAGGGATAAATATTAGTGCAAGATTTTGATACATGGATATGGGAATGAGAAGGTGGTTTGTAAGGAATCTCATCTAAGTTTCATATGTGTTTCCATTAAGAAATTTATGTGAATGTATATTTCAATTGACTCTTTGCACTGGTCTAGTTTTTGATTAGCAGTTATCATCATCAAACATAAATCTAAAAAATCCTTTATATTTTTGTTATTAAGAACATAGACATTTATCATTTGTATTGGAAAATAGAGGCAATTTTATTGATTCCTTAGAGAGATAATCATTAGGTTAGCCTGCCTGAGTCTAGAACTCAACTAGAAGAAGAATGAGAATCCTTATATCACTGGTATTTTCTCTTGTCAAGTTCATGGTCTGGCTTGTGAAGCTCTACATAAGATTGGTTATACTCATTTGTAAAATGTGTTATTAGTTGTTGCAGTAAAAGACAGGGACAAATAGGTGTAAACCCTTGATCCACTATTAAATTTACTAAGAAGTAGTAAACTATGAAAGGTACACCCACCTTAGTCTATGGAGCTTAAAGCATAGGAGGATTAAATCCTTGTTAATTAGACTTTTACTTGTATAAATCAAAATTTGGGAATCTAAGAGTCAATCACAAGTACAATATTGAGATTCTACAAGAAAAATCTCTGACAAAATGGTGATTCTACTGGGGAGAAATGGGTGTTAGCAATAGGATTTCCAAACTTCATAGAGACTAATTATATTTTGTTCCATTTCTTGATTAATTTAAGTAAATTCTTTCCCATACTTGTTGATGAGCCTGTTTTACTGTCTCTATTATATTAATCCTTACACTCTGTTTTCAAGTATTATCAGAACAATTGTGAACTTTTAGTCATTTGAACTTTTGTTAAGTACAGAAAGAACCATTAAACCATGGGTGGAATAGATATGTCATATGATGCCAATATTATATATATGTTGCAGTATTTCATATAATAATCAGAATGTGTGTTCTAACATCTGGATTAATTTGATAAGCTACTTACATGAATATATTTTTCATATTAACTAATCTTGCCAGGAAGTAGGAGTAGCTGGGAGTGGTCGACAGTATTGAAGGAGAACGTAAAGACCAGCTTTGAGCGGATAAGCCATCATGGCATCAGAAGACACGACTGATGCAAATTAGGAACCACTGTTTCATAGATGCATAAATGTAGATTTTCTATATTCCCTCCATATTACCAACATGTTGACTTGATCCCTCAGACTTCATTGTGCATGTCGTGGGCCGTTGTGCTTCCTATTTTCTCTCTCTTTGGCACAGTTTTAGTTAGTTTCTTTTCTGTTTTGGAATAAATAAGTTAATCCTCTATTTATAGGGAGGAGATTGTTTGTTTGTAAGTTTGGATTTTTGGAAGAAAAATAATGTTCTAATCTTATCTTGCTCAACAAGTTCATTTTCAGCTTCATGTCTTATTCTCATGTAATCAGTTTTGAAAGATAATGCAGTAACTTTTGGTTCATATTTTGTGTTCATAGATTAGTAGAAGCCAACCAAGGGGGCCCACTTGGTAGGTGGATTAGAGTTGAAGTAGAATAGATTTACTTTCTGCATTTCCAACATTCTAGATATACGATTGCAGTTTCTTCCTATAGCATTGTACTTCATGAATGTTCCTGCAACACCTGCAAGGATAGCTATAGTGAATGCTCTAGGTTGAAAGAATAGATTTAAGTAGAGTTTGAAAGTTGTAGCACTCATTTTAGTAAGGGCTAAGTGTGTTTCCTTTCCTGTAGCCCTAGTATAGATTCCTTTCATGTATTTTACTTTCTTGTAGCATAGGTAGAATGACTCCTTAAGGAACTTAGTGCACATACTATGCCGTACCATTTCAAGTATACATCCCTAGGTTAACAAAATAAATGCACCACATGGTGGGAGAAGTGATCCTTAGATTGAATAAAATATTCCTAAGAGAGGCTTTGGGCATGATTACTAAGCACCTATTGTGAGGTAGTTCATTTTTGGCGCCACTACTGGGGATGGTGTCAAGCTAAGAAACCTTCTGAGTCATTTTTCATTCTTTTAGTTAGCTTAGTGGTCTATGGTCCTAAATTTGCTTCACCAGTGTGAAGAATTAATTTGCATGCATCAAAGGGGAAGAAGAAGATATGAATATGGAAGATTTCTTCTAGGAGAGTCTATGAATTTGAACGAACAAGTTGAAGAAGTTGAGTTACCTTTTGTCGACACAAGTCTAGAGTTTCCTACAGCATCTACCATTGGAGAAGGGTATTTTGATATAAGTGGTCTCTGGCCTTTTGCTAAAATCTTGGCCAGCTTTCTTGATAATTCTGACCCAAATGAACCTGCCAATAAAAATCTTGTGGCTAATATTCCTTTCCAACAACAAGTTCCACCCCCGATACCTCTAGTAATGGCACACCCTACTTTCCCATTTCCTCTACCGAGCCTTATAAACAATGCCAACCTCAAGAATATACCCTTAGCTGCACTTCCAAAATTTTATGGGTTGATAACCAAAGATCCTAACACCTTTTTGTTTGAGTTTGACATCCTCTATCATAGCTTTGACTATAACAATGATGCCCACAAACTCAAGCTATTTCCAACAACACTGAAAGAGTCAGCCTTATGATGGTTCATGGGATTAGGAGCAAATGTAGCAGACACATAGGATGAGATGCAGACCTTGTTTCTATAAAAATACAAAGAATATTGCAAGGGGAGTGACCCAAGGGGAGATGACATTTTTAGAATATCATAGAAAGAGGATGAAACCTTGGAGGACTATGTTTCACATTTCCTGTATACTATGCAGAAGAACCCTCAACATGTTCTAGCAGAGGATTTGTAGAAACTAGTCTTCTTGAGAGGAGTGAATGACAACTGTCTGGAAGTATTGGACCTCATGGCTGGTGGGGACATATCCCAATCTTCTTGGGATGATCTCAAGAAAATTTGTCTCAACTACTCTAGATCAACTAGGAAGAAAAGTAGAGGATATCGGTCTACAACAATTAAAGGGAGCAGTTCAGGCGTTTCTAAGGTGGAGATATCTAATTTGCTAGCAAATTTCAAGAAAGACATCATTAATGATGTTGCCACACATCTTGACACCATGACTAGCAAGAAGAAACATGCAGACGCTAAATTGCAGCTAGCTGAGTATTGTCCTCATTGCCGTAAATAAAATAAAGACTGCAGACACAAGTTGGTGGCGAACCTGGAAAATCAACATTTACCTACTAAGTACATGAAGATAGAAGGATATCATGAGAAATTGTTCTTCATTGCTCAACATCGCCCATGGGCACCATGACAAGGTATGCCTCAAGACCCATTGCAATTTTCAAATCCTTACAATAGTCAATGGAAAAACCAAAGTTATCAGAATATTCCTCAATACTCTCAGCCAACCTGAAATAACCAGTGGCCTAACCAAGAAAATAACTAGTGGCCTAACTAGAAAAATACCCAATGGCCTAACCAGCAAAATAACCAATGGCCTAACCAAAAAAACCAATGGAAACCACCGCAAGGAAATTGGTAGCAAAATAATCAATGGAGGGGGCCTCTACAATGGCCTAACCAAAACCCTGCTTTTCCACAACTACCACCGCCAACTCCACCTACTGCAATAATTCCACCTCCTACAACCACTAGCTCCAATCCAAAGAAAACACAATTGCCTACTCAGCTGCAACCAAATCAAAATAACAAGCAACAACAACAGCCAATATATACTACTGATACACAACAGTATCCTGCTTATGCTCTAGAGATATCTGACATACATCTAAGGTCAGGTACTACTCTACCTGTACTCAAACATCCTATTATCATAGAAGTTGTAGACATTTCTGCAACATTAGCACCTCTTCCAGAGGCTATATTGCAAAATACCACCCAATCAACTCAAAAATCCAACAAAACCAATGATGAAACCTCAGTTGAACCTCCTTTTCCACAAAGGCTCACAATAGAAAAGCCTATATCCCAAGAGGAAATGCCTTTTGATATTCTTGAGTAGCTAAAAAAATGCACATCTAAATACCTCTATTTCAAGGTATCAAAGACATTCCTATCTATGGGAAAGCTATTAAGGATGCATGCCTTAAAAAGCCTGGGAGGAAGAAGAAGGACCCTCAAACAGTTTATGTCAAATAGTAACTTGCGGATATCATGTTGGGAAAGGTAGTTATATTGAAGTATTTAGACCCTAGAAGTCCAGTAGTTGACTTGGTAATTAATGGACAATATGTTAAAAATGCTTTAGTTGATTTGGGGGCAGCCATTAATGTGATGACAAAAGATACAATGCACAGACTAAGTATAGAAGGCTTAAGAACAAAACCAACAGTATTACAACTTGTTGATAGTTCAATAGTCACTCTAGATGGTCTTGTAGAAGATGTGGTAGTTACCCTAGACTCATGGGAATACCCTACTAATTTTCTCATCTTATCACCAAAAGTAAACTTTGCTGGCTATCCAGTAATCGTAGGGAGACCTTGTTTAGCCACCATTGGTGCAAAAATTAGTTGCAGATCAGGAACTATGACAATTTCAAATGGCCAGGAAATAAATAAAATAGCACTCTATCCTCCTGCCCAGCCTTAGCTAGATTTGAAGGATCCCATTTGGCTATAACTAGGAGATGAGGAAGAAGAGGTCAACTCTATTGCTCAACTTATGATGATGCATAGACAGTCTTTTCGAAAAATTCAAGATGAAGATGATGTAATACAGAGTATTCTTACCAATGAGTGTATAGTAGAAAAAGATGTTTCTAAGAGTGTTATTCTGCAACTATATACCTATGAAGACTGTGTCCTTCCAACAAGCCCTGAGACAATTAGCCAATTGTTACCATGTGAAGTAGCTACAAACCTAGTACCAGAGATGTCAATGGTAGAGATAACAACTGCTATGGAAATTTCCCCTGGTCATAATCTCCATGTAAACAACAAGTTGCCACCTCAACAAATGGCATTGTTAACTAAACTCTTGTGTAAGCATGAGAAAGCCTTTGCTTGGAATTATGGAGACATGCTAGGTCTAAACCCTAAGCTCTATACCCATAGGATCTATATTAATGATGGCATCTTACCACTATACCAGCCTCAAAGAAGGATAAATCCAACATTGAGAGAAATAGTCAAAAGTGAATTACAAAAATTACTAGATGTTGGTTTCATCTATCCAATCTCTGATAGCAAGTGGGTATCACCTTTGGTCATTATACCTAAAAAAGGGGGGAAATGGAAAATATGTGTGGATTACAGAGAGTTGAATAATACCACAACGAAGGATCATTTTCCTTTACCCTTTATTGATCAAGTCCTGGACACTCTGGCTGGTAAGAAATATTTCTCCGTTCTGGATGGATATAGTGGTTACAATCAAATTAGCATTGCTCTAAAAGATCAAGAGAAGACTAAATTCACATGCCCCTGGGGTACATATGCCTATTCTGTATTACCATTTGGCTTATGCAATGCACCAGCTACTTTCCAGAGAGTTGTAATCACCATTTTTGCTGATATATCACATGATTGTATGGAAATATATATGGATGACTTTACTACATTTGGAGTCACCTTTGAGGAATCCCTAAAGAATTTGGAAAGAGTGGTAATTAGATGTTAGGAATGCAATCTGTCTCTCAATAGTGACAAATGTTTCATGATGTTGCAAGAAGGCATAGTGCTGGGACATTTTATATCTGAAGTTGGAGTCCAGGTAGATCCTGCGAAAATAGAGGTAATTCTAACATTGCCTATTCCTACAAAGAAAAAATATGTTAGGTCTTTCCTAGGACATGCTGGCTAATATATAAGGTTTATCCAAAATTTTAGTCAAATAGCTAGTCCTCTGTATACTTTGTTTACAAAAGAGGCCGAATTCAATTAGACAAAAGAATGTGATGAATCCTTTCTACAACTTAAGAAATTGTTAACCACTGCACCCATACTTAGGGGTCCTGATTGGAATTTGCCATTTCACATTCATACAGATGCTTCAAACTATGCAGTAGGTGCTATCCTAGGACAAAAGTCTAGTAACCTGGAAAATACAATTTACTACATTAGCAAAAGCCTCCATGGACCAGAGTTAAACTACACAGTGACCGAGAAAGAATTACCAGCAGTAGTTTATTCTCTGAACAAATTTCATCATTACATAACTAGCTATCCTATTTTTATTCATACTGACCATGCAACAATAAAATATCTCATGAACAAACCTGCTATCATAGGCAGGTTAGCAAGATGGCTTCTTCTTTTGTAGGAATTTGACATTACTATAGTTGAAAAGCCTGGCAAGGAAAACGTAGTAGCTGATTATCTGTCAAGAATCCACCATACTGAAGAAGATACTACTCTGATAGATGATACATTTCCAGATGATCATTTGTTTCATAATGTTGTCCAAAGTCCGTGGTATGTTGACATAGCTAATTAGATTGTAGCTAACAAAATTCCAACACATTTTTATTACAAAGAAAGAAGACTACTAGTTGAAAAAAGTTTTAATTTCTCTTGGATTGATAACATGCTATTTTACACTAGACCTGATCAAGTAATACGCAGATGTGTGAGAGGAGATGAGACATATGACATTCTCCATTCCTATCATAATGAACCATGTGGGGGACACTTTTCAGCAAAAAGAACAGCCCAAAAGATTCTAACAACTGGATATTATTGGCCTACACTTCACAAAGATGCAGCCAGCTACACAAGAAAATGTGACAAATGTCAAAGAATGGGTCGAACGACTAAATTTGATGAAATGACATTAAATCCACAAGTGGTGGTCACTCCATTTGACAAATGGGATATAGACTTCATTGGTCCAATATACCCTCCATCCAATGGGAAGTCTTACATCTTGGTGTGCACTGATTATCTGACAAAATGGGTCGAGGTAAAAGCTATGAAACATGCCGGGGACCATAAGGTTGTAGAATTTTTGTATGATGAGATTTTCACCAGATATGGAGTACTGAGAGAACTTGTAACTGACCAAGGTTCCCAATTTAACTCCAATCAAATAACAAAGGTCATGAAAGAATATAACATCAGACATCAGAAGTCAAGCCCTTATCACCCTCAGGCCAATGGATAGGCTGAAGTTACAAATTGGGAAATAGAAGCAATCTTAACAAAGATAGTTCATTTGCATCACCAGGACTGGAGTAGCAGGCTATCAGAAGCCATCTGGGCATATAGAACAACTTGGAAGACAACTACAAGATTCACTCCATTTGAACTATTGTATGGAAAAATAGCTATGATGTTAGTTGAATTTGAACACAAAACACTGCGAACAACACTGGAGTTAAATATCGATCTTCCTGCAGCACAAAAGGACTGATTACTGCATCTCAATTCCTTGGATGAAATGCGCAAATCTACACTCGATAAAACTGAAATAGTCCAGAAACAAAGGAAAAAATGACATGACTCACATATCAAGAGAAAACAATTTCAAGTTGGAGATTGGGCATTGCTGCATGATTCAAGATTCAAAGAAATACCAGGCAAGTTGCAAAGAAATGGCTGAGGCCATATGAAATAAGCCATGTTTTCACCAATGAAGCTATCCAATTGACAACAATTGATCTGGTACACTTCAAGCTACTAGTCAATGGACATCGGCTAAAGTTGTATCACTAACCTCAAACAAAAGAAGACTTCCTACAACAATTCCAACAATAAATATCAAACGAGTAATAGGTAACACTTCCTATAGTAGAGGGTGAAAACCTTCTCCCTGTAGCTCTTCATTAAAAATCCATCAATCATGTCCATAATAAATGCTTCATGTTTACATGAATTACATTCTCGCATTAACTTTCTATTTCTTCTTTCCAACTCATCTCATTTCTATAATCTGCCACCCACCCACCTTCCACATCATCATCATTTTTCCTTTAGATGCTTTCAATAAGAAGTCGGGTACACTGATGTAAGCCACCGCCACTTTCGTTCCACTCTCACCACCTTTTCTGACATGTGCAAAGATCAAATGATAGGTACGCACTTTTCAAATTTATTCCATTTTTAGCGCATAGATTTTGATGCTTGTATCTAGTACTACAATAAATATATCATTACAACATTACGCCAGTTCCATCCCTCATGCCATGTTTTCCAAGTGTGGACACTTTTCAATGTTACGTAGGGGGGAGGGAAGTGTATTAATTCCAAACTATCATTTCTACTTACGCCTGAAAGATTTTATGTCACCTCAAATCTATACTTAGCCTTGACTCATTAAAAGTTCTAGTGTTATATTGCACAACTGTCATACCTTTATTCTTGAATCCTCCATGATTATCAGACTTGATGTGACTTATAATTAAGTTATGTGAAAAACTGTAGTAAAGATTATAATTTTTCCTATTTTAATTCATCACCATGGTTCATGCCAAGTAAAATAGAGAAATTCAGGAGAAAGCTCATAGTCCTTTTTAAAAATGGGTAGTCTAAAATTCAAATAAGGAATAAGGCATCTACCTACTACTAAGAAGATAGATTGAAATTAGCAAGCATAGATGGGAGGCTAGCTGCAGAGACACGAGCCGGTCATGCATGGTGTGTTACTCTCAGATGTTGAAGTGGTCAGAAGATTCAATGTATGCGGCTGGTTAGGGTATTTCCTAAGGTTAATAGAATTTTTGAGTACATTTGAAGAAGGTCAGGAAACTATGTGGGGATTGAAAGTAGTCATGATAGAGGATTAGATTGTAGAAGTTACTAGATTACCAATGGTTGGAGAGAATTACCCTAATGTTCATGATGCTAGATCAACAAGGGCTCAGTTCACCCTACTAGGTGATCCTCCTTTGGAGATTACCAAATAGGGTTGCAAGAGAATGTCTATCCCTCCACCGTATAATGAGTTGGCTATGCATATCATCGATTATTTTACATGTGAAGGGAGATTTTCCAATTTACACACACATCATTTCAAATTACTGAGTTATGTGAGGCATAATCTAGCAGTAAATGTTCCAATTTTTTTGTATAATATGCTATGCATTAGTGCTGAAGAGACCTGAAAAGGGAATGCAAATTATGTTACCCACCATGCCCTAATTAAACTGTTAATAAAAATATCTCTTAGGGATGCCTCTCCCATGGCATGGCCAGAGTTTGTCCAGCACAAAACCTTACAACGATAGGTTAACCCTAATGAACAAATTGGTCATGATAATGTAATACTAACTAACCCAGCCATTGAAAAGATACCCAAGGGGTAGAAACCGTAAATATTCAAGAAAATGTGCCCTTACCTGCTCATGAGAGCAATGTACCCACTTCTTCCTGAACCAAAGGAAAATGAAAATTAGAGGAAGAACCTTTAGTTCCTACAGCCAAACCAAAAATCCATACTTCTTCGAAGGGGAAGAAAAGGAAGTCGGTTCCTGCAACAGCTACTCCTGCAGTAGAGAAGCTGAAGAAGGATACTAAAGAAAAGGCTATAGAAATTGTGGAGACCCCTGTGCGAAGGAGTCCTAGAATGAGATGACAGCTCCCTATGACATCCTACATAAGCCAACCCGCTTCTCCTTTGTGATTTGATAAACAACGTAATGTGCAAATAATTCCAGATGATTCCCCAAATCAGTCTGCAGTCCCAAACTTTCCTTCGCACTCTGCAGAAACTTATGAAACTGAACTTGATGTTTTTCAAAATAATTCCCAGGAAATCCATCAGGATATTCCAGTCATTAACCAAGAGAATGCCTCAGTAATCCATAAGTCAGCCTATGCAGAAACTACCTTAGTGTCCTATAATAGAACTTAGTTGATAAGTTTCTTGGAACAATCTTGGAAGGAACAGAGGAGGCAAAGAAATTAGGCAGAAGATTGTGGGCCAATCACAATGCAAACACTTCTCTTTGGATTGCATAATAAGTATGTTTTAACAACAACTTTATGGGGAGAAGAAAAGAAGAAACTAAAGAAGGTCATAACAGAGAAAGGGGAAGAAATTGTGGAATTGAAAGAACAACTGGAAAAACAAAAGAAAAAGATGGATCATGCCCTCAAATTGGCTAATCAGATAATTGCGTGTAGGCCACCTCCTAGGGTTTATACCATCTGTTTGAAAGAATAGTTCCTCTTGTTCCAGCTAATGATGACAATCAAAGATATTGATTCTAAGTTCAAGTCAGCCCAAGAATTTTATGGCCTTTATCAGACTCTTCTCTCATGGAAAAAAAATCTACTTTGTGAAATATACATGCATAACTTCATTATCCTAGCAGAGACTGAGTGAAATCCTCTGCTCTACATAGGGGATATACACCTAAGGGCATTGATGTCCTGGATGCACAATGAAGCCAACTATGATAGATGGTTGGAAAATTATAGGGAATAAGAGAAAACATAGCCATTACCATTAAGATTAGAGAGAAGCAAGCTAGCTATACTCCTCAAAGATTGGCTCAATTTGACTTATGGATTTATTAAGGAAGAAACAAGGGACAAAATTTTTGGGATTCGAACATAGGTTTATGCAGGGTATGATGGTTTATCTTACTTTATCTTTCAGAGAGCTCTAGCTAGAGCCAGAAGTAGATGGGGTAGGTTATCTGAGGCATTGAAGAGATCAGAACAACACAGTCCTATCAACCTCCAAGCAGCTATTCAAAGAGTGCCAAAATACATACAACTAGGAAGGTAAACTAGACAGGAACTCTCGTGTCCACTCACCATGCAGCCATTAATGCTCCTCTGGCCCCTGTATGACATCAACACTGATAGACTTGACTAACTTTAGGAAGATCATAGAGTGGATGTCTTGGAGAAAACAAGAGGGTTATATTACACCTTTGAAAGCCAAAGGAGAGGAAGAACAGAGGTTGGAGATTTCAAAGCAATTACCAAAAGATGTAATGCTTGAGGACAAGCATTTAGTTTGCCAAGGGGAAAATGATAAGCCTATTTTACTGTCTCTATTATATTAATCCTTACACTCTATTTCCAAGTATTATCAGAACAATTGTGAACTTCTAGTCAGTTGAACTTTTGTTAAGTATAGAAAGAACCATTAAACCATGGGTGGAATAGATATGTCATATTACGCCAATATTATATATATGTTGCTGTATTTCATATAATAATTAGAATGTGTTTTCTAACATCTGGATTAATTTGATAAGCTACTTGCATGAATATCTTTTGCATATTAACTAATCTTGCCAAGAAGTAGGAGTCACTGGGAGTGGTCGACAACATTGAAGGAGGACGTAAAGACTAGCTTCGAGCGGATAAGCCATCATGGAATTAGAAGACACGGCTGTCGCAAATCAGGAACCACTATTTTAGAGATGCATAAATGTAGCTCTTCTATATTCCCTCCTTATTACCAGCATGTTGACTTGATCGCCCAGACTTCATTGTGCACATCATGGGCCGTTGCGCTTCCTATTTTCTCTCTCTTTGGTGCGGTTTTAGTTAGTTAGTTTCTTTTCTATTTTGGAATAAAGAATTCAATCCTCTATTTATAGGGAGGATATTTTTTGTTTGTAAGTTTGGATTTTTGGAAGAAAAATAATGTTCTGATTGTATCTTGCTCAGCAAGTTCATTTTCAGCTTCATGTCTTATTCTCATGTAATCAATTTTGAAAGATAATGAAGTAACTTTTGGTTCATATTCTATGTTCATATATTAGAAGAAGGTGACCAAGGGGGACCACTTGGTAGGTGGATTAGAGTAGAAGTAGAATAGATTTAATTTCTATATTTCCAAAATTCTAGATATAAGATTACAGTTTCTTCCTGCAGCATTGTACTTCGTGAATGTTCCTACAACACCTGCAAGGATAGCTATAGTGAATGCTCTAGTTTGAAATAATAGATTTAAGTAGAGTTTGTAATTTGTAGCATTCATTTTAGTAAGGGCTAAGTTTTTTTCCTTTCTTGCAGCCCTAGTATAGATTCCTTTCATGTATTTTACTTTCCTGTAGCATAGGTAGAATGGCTCCTTAAGGAACTTAGTGCACATACTGTGCCATACCATTTCAAGTATATGTCCCTAGGTTGACAAACTAAATGCACCTCATGGTGGGAGAAGTCATCCTTAGATTGAATAAACTATTCCTAAGAGAGGCTTTGGGCATGATTACTAAGCACCTATTGTGAGGCGGTTCACTTGTTGTGGGTGGAAACTCTATACTCTGTGCATTTCAGTATTTGCATATTGAAAAATTGAAAATTATTGTTTGATTTTCAAATGAGTCAGAAAAGAAACACCAAGTCTTACTATAGAGATAATCTAGATAAATATATAGGAGAAGATATCTATACACCTGGAAGGAGACAATGGTCTAAAAGAGGTGGGTCAAACCATAATCCCCCAAGACTTGAAAGGGGAGAATGGAAACCACTGTCTCTGAGAGAATTTCATCCTCATCTAAAAGTGATGAGAATTCAAGGCCAATAGGTCTTTATAGAGCTGACATATCTTTTGATCCCTTTAGAGATGGAGAGATGACAGATGCAGGCTTCTTCCCTACACAAGAAACTCTAGACCAACTAGGAGAAATGTCTGCTACTGAGACAACATCTTATGATTCTGACAAATTACGTGAGGAGGATCTGGCCTTGAGAAGAAAGAAGCATGAGAAAGATTCAAAGATAGAAGATGCAAGAAAAAGGTGTGATAAGGAAATGTATGACTTGTTAACTAAGAGATAAGAACTCTTGACAGAGACAAGGAGAAATGAGCTTAAGGATAAAAGCCTAAATGATGAGGTTAAGGGTCTAGACAAAGATTTGGTTGATGATCTTGGGGCCTTAAGGAAACAAGTTGCAAACATTAGGTCAAACTCTAAAAAAAATGAGTTTGAAGGATAAGGACCTGTCATGAGGCAATTGCACCGACATGAGATTGAGCAATGGAAATCTCAAGAAGAATGACAAGGATGCATTTGATAAAGGCAAGTAGAAGGAAGTTGGTATCAACATAAATGAGCCTAAACAAAAAAAATCTACCTTTGCTACTATAGCCCAAGTGGATTTAGATTTTAAACAAGACATAAAAGCTAAATAAGATCTAGCCAAACAGTTAGAAAAGATGGAGTCAGAGGTTGCTGCGGCTGACATGAAGATGAGGATAGCTTTCTTTCATGCTACTACAAATACTACTGTAAGTATCTCTATGCTTTTTACTACTGGACACTACAACGTAATTCACTAAGTGGTCCTGGTCCAAATTCTCAAGCTTCTAGTCCTAATCCAAGTGTTCAAGTCTCTGGTCTAAAGCAAGGGGCCCCTTAGTCTACTCAAAATCAAGGAGGTGTAGCAGGCCCAAGTAGAAACAATACTTTGGGAAATTTACAAAGAAGACCTGTCCATTTGGACAGATACCGATCACTTTTATTTGATGGCATCCCTAGTCATCGAAACATGATCCCTAATGAGGTAAGAGACCAAATCCCTAGGTTCACAAGAAATAATGTCATAACCTGTGAAGAACATTTAAAATCTTTCACAGATAAGATTAATGATTTTGAAATAGAACATGAAGATGTTATTATGAAGCTTTTTGTTCAGCCTTTGATAGAAGATGCCAAGGATTGGTTTAGGAATTTTCCTAAAGAAATCATGTCAAATTTCAACAATAGGTTCCAAATGGCTATGAACAAGTTATTCCAAGTGTTGAGGTTGGATGAGAAAGTATGTCTAACTACTTACTTTAATGCTACTGATGGAAGATGTCCTATCTTCTTAGAGATAAAAACCCATGTACCTTGAGAGAGGCTTACAAAACAATAATATACATTGAGAGTAATAGGCAAGCCTCAGGGAAGATGGGGAAGAGAGAGCATGGTAAATTATGGAAGGAGACAAAGGGTCAAACAAGAAAGCCTGATAAAGAGGATGACAGGGTTGATAAATTGATGAGTGCAGTAAAGGATCTTACTGCTAAAATAGACAAAAATGACAAAGGTTTTCATGATAACAAGTACCAATACTAGAGGTATAATAAATAGCCCAATCTGAGGGACATGCCATAAAGAACAAATTGGAAAGATGACAAGCCAATCCTTGAGAATCAAGAAAACCAGAAGACAAAAGAAACCCCTGATCCTCTAAAAATAAATAACATAAATTATTTGGAGAACACTCCTTGGTGTGCCACTTGTAACATGCCTCACTCTTCTTACCAATGTGTTGTAGCCTAATCTCTAGCTGATCAAATAGGGGAGGAAAATGAATAGACAAGTCCAGAATAAGAAAGTCCTACTGTGAATATGTTCACTATAAGGAAGCCTTATCCATGGTCTCCTAAAAAAGGTGAACCTATTGAAGATGAGAACAAAATAAGAAGTAAATACCTAGAATACCAACCCCAATTGGTCTCTGATTCAAATGATAAGACTGGTATTGTATCACAAAGAACTATCATTGCAATGGGTGATGATAAGGAGCATCCTTATTTTAGGTTACCAAGTGATGAAGAAAAAAGATCCCTGACCATAGCACCAATAAACCAGGCTAGGGGTGTATATAATTTGAGGAATAGAACAGTTGAGCCTGGTCAAGGAAAACTTTCCTCTATTTTTATTAAAGAGGATGCCCCACAAGTTGCTGTAGAATCTCCTATCAGGGGTATTAAAGAAAAGAAAATTGAAGAGAAATAAGAACCTTCTTTTTCCAAAAAGGAGAAGGAAGAAGCAAGAATAGAAGAACAAATGGCTGCCGATAAGGCCAAGAGAGGTAAAAGGATAAGTGATGTATCTTCTAAATTACCTATGTTTGACACGAAACATGCTCTTTCTCAAATTAAAGTTTCAGTCCCACTGATGGAGATGTTGAAGATAAAAGAGCATAAAGAAGCTGCACTTGCACTTTTAAAAGGGATAAAAGATGTCCCTATGTCAAACCAGGAATAAGTGTCCTTGACCTTGAATAATGATAAAAGAGATGTTCCATCTCTCAATGAAAAGAATAAAAAAGTAAAAGTCTTGGAGATAAATAAGGAATTCTCTAATATCTGCATTAGGAATGTGATCACTCAAGAACCATTGTCAGTTGATCCATTCTATGTTACTTTGATGATAAATAATTTGTTGGTAAAATTACATGATAGATTCTAGTGCTACAGCTACTATGATGTCATATCATGTCATGAAAGAATTAGGCCATCAAGTTAGCACTCCTACTAGAAGTTGTTATGCAATGGATAATAGGGAGGTTCCTATGATAGGAACACTAAAAGATATTGAAGTAAAAATTTCTGCATTCCTTGAAGCTACCTACATAATGGATATAGTTGTTGTCGATACAAAACCTCATTATCGTATGCTATTATGTAGACAATGGGCAAAAATAGTGGGTGGAATATTGCAACTAGATTTTTCATATAAAACAATACCTATGAATGGCATTGAGGTCAAGTTGTATAGAGAGCCTCAGTGTTCTACCATGGTTGAAATGGTTTTACCTGATCAACTAAATTGTTGTGTAGATATTGACATGGAAAATTTTGTTGTTGAAGAAATTAAACCAC
Source organism: Thuja plicata (assembly GCA_018584345.1). NCBI lineage: Eukaryota > Viridiplantae > Streptophyta > Pinopsida > Cupressales > Cupressaceae > Thuja > Thuja plicata. Next base: position 1,692,695 of record MU226773.1, on the reverse strand, counting down.
GATTGAGAAACACTGACCCAATAGTTGAAGGGATGCTATTGCAACAAGATGGATAATGGAAAATGTATTTTGATGGAGGATGCTCTAAAGAAGGATCAGGAGTAGGTGTCTTATTTATCTCACCATTAGGTATTACTTTTAAGTACTCCTTCCTTTTGGCCTTTCATTGTACCAACAATACAACTGAGAATGAAGCATTAATATTAGGGATGGATATTGCCATCAAGCATGGTATTAAATACTTACAGGTTCATGGGGATTGCCAACTAATCATAGCTTAGATTATATCAAAGTATGCTGATAAGGATGACAAATTGAAATTCTATAAATATGTTTTCTGGGATATATTAGAGATCTTTGTTTCTTTTAACATTCTGTGGGTAGAGAGGTCAAACAATATTATGGCAGAATTTCTTGCAAATGTTGCTCTGAAGAATGATGACATTACCCTTGCTGGCATATCTATGGTGGAAGTCAAGAATAGGCTAGTAGTGCTTGATAATATCCGAAATTGGAAAGTCTTTGAGGATTATGATGATATCCTCATATTTATCTAGTGTTTAGATCAATATGATGGCCAAAATATTGACTATGAATCTTTGATAGGAGTTGTAGATGGAAAAGAGTACATTTTTGATAAAGAAGTTGTTTAGCTAGCTTCTAATCATATTCCTAAGGGATTAGTTGAACTAGAGGGAATGTTTAGTATAAATGATAACTATGCATCACAGAAGCCCAATGCCAAGGTGGGATATTTGGAGGAAATAAATCAAGGATTAGAGACATCCCCTTAATTGAATTACATTGGAAAAAATCTAGATAGGAATGTAGCGATGAATTTGGTAAAATTTATGAAAAAAATATAAACATGTTTTCGCCTGGTCCTATGAAGACCTCAAAGCCTATAGAGAGGACCTATTCTAGCATGACATCCCACTGAAAGAAGATGTAAAACCATTCAGGAAAAAGCGAGGCATATCAATCCATTAATGGCTACTAAGATGAAATTGGAGTTAATGAAATTAAGGGATGCATGCATAATTCGGCCCATAAGACATTCATCATGGGTTTCAAATTTGGTCCCTATAAGAAAAAAGAATGGGGACATAAGATTATGTGTTGATTTCAGGAACTTGAATGTAGCTTCATTGAAAGACAATTATGGACTACCAAATATGGAAGCTATGCTGCATAAGCTCACTAGATGTGATCTATTATCTATGATGGATGGGTTCTCTAGGTATAACCAAGTGCTAGTCAAGGAATCTGAACAATTTAAGACAACATTTACTACTCCTTGGGTAACTTATGTATATGCTCGTATGCCTTTTGGTCTAAAAAATGCTGGTGCTACTTTTCAGAGGGAAATGAATGTGGATTTTAAGGATCTTATAAAAGTCCTCATGGTAGTTTACAAAGATGATTTTAGTTCCTTCTCAAAGAGAGAAAAAGATTATTGTAGCCATTTGGAGAAGGTTTTAGTCAAAGCACTAGAATATGGTATATCACTTAACCCAAGAAAATGCCAATTTGTTGTTACATAAGGAAAGCTCTTGGGCCATATAGTATCAAAGGAAGGGGTAAGAATAGACCCATAAAGAGTTGAAGCTATTCAGAAGGTACTTGCTCCTAAAAACCTCAAAGGTGTATAGTCATTCTTTGGACAAATTAGTTTTGTTAGGAGATTTATTTCCAACTTTGCAGACCTAGTCAAACAAATAGTCAAACTATTGAAGAAAGATGTGAAGTTTGAGTGGAACCAGGAGGCACAAGAAGCTTTGGAAAAAAATTAAAAAATAAATTCAAGAAGCCCCTATTATAATTTTTCCTAATTATACTAAACCTTTTTCTCTATTTACATTTGCATCTTTTCACACTATTGGAGCAGTGCTATTGCAGAAAGATGAGGAGGGATTTGAGCATCCTATAGAATTCTTTAGTAAGTCATTACAATCAGTTGAATTGAATTATAAATTGATGGAAAAACAAGGTTATACCTTGGTGAAAGAAGTTAAGGAATTTATACCATATCTAGTGTGTGCTAAAGTCAATTCATATGTTCCCCATGTTGCAGTAAAATATATCTTGGTTCAAAGTGAAGTAACATGCAAAAGATGTAAATGGATTAATAAGATTCAGGAATTTGACTTGGAAATCCATATCACTAAAATGATAAGGGGATTGAGACTAGCTAAGTTAATTATAGAAGATAATTTGGATCTAGTCCAAGTGAATAATGTTAACACTTGTGTGGAAATGGTTACAAGTATTTAGATACAGCCCTGGTATACTAACATAATGTATTTTCTCAAAAATGCTAGTTGCCCAGAAGATTTGAATGACAACCAAAGGAGAAGCCTGAGATTGCAAGTTCAAATATATGTACTATTATAGGGTGAATTGTATTGGAAAAATAGGGATGGGATATTTATATTCTGTCTGGACAAAGGATAATCTAGAAAGGTTTTGAGAGAAATGCATTCTGGAATGTGTGGAGGACACTACTCAGCCAGAGCAACAAGTCATAAAATCTTAAGGGCTGGCTACTATTGGCCTCACTTATCTAAAAATGCCCATAATTTTTTCAGGAAATGTGATCCATGTCAAAGGTTCTCAAATAAATCTTTTTTTGAATCATGTAGTTGCAAAATTACCTTTTGCCATGTGGGGAATAGACTTCATTGGAGAATTTGCTGAGAAATCAAGTGGGGGATATAGTTGGATTTTGGTTGTGACCGATTACTTTACTAAGTGGGTTGAAGAAATTACAACTAGGAAGGCTACAAGCACAATGGTTATTTAATTTTTGATGAACAATATGATTACTAGGTTTGGTGTTCCAAATAAACTAGTAATGGACAATGTCATGTGCTTTAGATCAGAAGAATTTGTTGATTTCTGTTCTGACATGGGAATTGTTATTTCATATTCATCCCCTTACCATCCATAAGAAAATGGACAAGCAGAATCTAGTAACAAAAGTTTTCTACAAATTCTAAAGAAGACCCTAGAAATTAACAAAAGAGGATGACATGCAAAATTGAAGCTTGCCTTATGGGAATACAAAATTACTATGAAGAGGGAAATATGAAAGTCTCCTTTTGAACTAGTGTATGGTGTTCAATCTAGAATGCTTGTGAACACCTTTCTCCTTGTTTATAAATTCATCCAAGATGAGGGTTTAGAACTTTCTGAGCCTATGTAGGATAGAATGGTTCAAGTAGTGGAGTTAGATGAAGTGAGAAGAGATATTCAAAGAGAAAATATCAAATTGTAGCAAAAAATGAAATAAATTTTTGAAAAGAGAGAAAATGACAGAAAGTTCTAGCCTCGTGATCTGGTTCTTCAATGGAATGAAAGAGATGAAAACTAGAGAAAACACAAAAAAATTGAGTCCTTATGGTTGGGCCCATTTACCATTCACCAATCTTTTGGAAAGGAGTCATATCTTCTAAACATATTGATGGTGAGGTGTTTGAATTTCCAGTGCATGGACAATTCTTAAAACCCTTCTTCAATTAGTTCTACTTTCCATGCATAGTAGTCTTGTATTTAATGTATAGGTGTGTTTGTTTCTTGTTGTGTGTTTCTTTTCCTATTGTGTGTTTGTTTCTGTAGTAAGTTAGTGCAGTCGTGGTTTTCCTCCCAGAGATATGTAATTATATCTATGAACTTGCATTCAAGCATCCTCAGATAGAGCCACTATTGGGTATATTTCTAGTTTTTTTGAGTCTTGCTAAAGGTTTTTCCTAGTGTCAGTTTGTGCCCTAAATTTTAAAGTCTGTTCCAATACACCATCAAATTTTCTTGAAAATCTCTAGTTCCCAAGCAATGTGGTACAAAAATGGATGAAAGCTTTAGACCCTAGGTCTCTTGTGTCTGTGTTGTGAAAAAACCTTAGACCTTAACGACTTTGTTCTATTTTGAAGTTAATTTTTTTGAGTAACTTAAGTGGTTTTGAGTCATGTACCTTTTTGGTCTTTACCTTTATCTCCTAATATCATGATCAGAACTGAATATTCTTTATGGTCTGGAGACTTGGCACGAGATTTTATCTCTTAATCACAAGAAGAAAGGAATATGCTCTTATATCTTTAGAGATTCAATGATAATCATGAATGCATATTTTATCATGTGGCTAGCGCTAGATCTCATGACTTAACTACAATTACAAGAAATATTTGGAGATTCAAAGATAGCCTTATTGGTGAATCTCGTAATCCAACCTGAGGTCAAGAAAAAGTTTACTTCGTGATTTTTTTCTAGATCTCCATATGAAATCAAAGTTAAGTGAAATATTGCAAGAGTCAGCAAGGATCGTTGATCTCATTCCATATGAGCAACTGACATGTGATCTCCAAATAATAGCCAAGGTCAAGCTTTTCTTTAGCGATTCAGTGAGGGCTGTCAATCTTATTTTAGCCTTGGTTTGATCGAATGGTCTGTGTATGATCTCCAAATTAAACCCAGTGTTAGTAAATATTTTAGCGAATTGAAGATAAATAAGTTGTGTAATCTCTAGATGAGCCTATAGCTAAGGCCAAGTCAAGTGAAGTTATTGTGAGATTCAGAGGTAACTTGGTCATGTGATCTCAGAATGAAAGTGTAGTTAAGCAAATTGTCTTGAGATTTAGCGTGGGTCGTTGGATCAAAAGTAGAATAAAGGGTCATCTCTTAGTCTCAGGAAGAATTGGTCAGGTACAGAACGATTCAGAGACAACGATGATCATTGAAAAAAGAAAGATCTAAGAGCTAGTGCATAATCTCCAGATTAAACCTGAGTTATAAGAATGATTCAGCGACTTAGAGATCTATTCAGTTGCTGAATCTCCAAATGTATCAAAGTGAGTTCAGAGTTAGTCCAAAGCTGAGTCAAGTTTGTCAAGAGAGAATCTGGACCGTTGATCAAGACAAAGATGTGTGTCTGTCACTGAAACAATAGAAAAGGTCAAGAAGTCATGAATTATTCAGCGATTAAGAGGTAATGAGGTAAGATGCATAAATGTGTTTAAGTAGCTAAGAAAATATGTGGTGTTCATTAATTATTGAAGTAAACCAAAATTTAGACATATCTTTCAGTGATTTAGAGATATCCTTTATCTTTGAATCTCCAGACTTGACTAGAGTTAGCCCAAACATTGGGAGATTACAAGATAGCCTTTATCTCATAATCTTGAAATAGACTGGAGTTAGAGCCAGGGATAATGAGATCAAGTATGAATCATGGATCAAAAGTAAGATAAAGTGTTGTCATGTAATCTCGAGATAAAATGATCAAGTACAGAATGATTCAGAGATTCAATGCAAGACATAGATAAAGATCTCATCATGTGGGTGAAGTGTGATCTATAAATAAACTCAAGGTTATGTAAATAATTATGTGACTTAGAGATTGCCTTGTTGCATAATCTCCAGATGACTTAAGTGAAGATAAAGTTAAAAGCTGAGTCGATAAGAAAAGATCTAGACCGTTGATATGATATAAATCTTGTGGTTTGCGCATGAGCTCTGAATAGATCCAGAGTTAGTCAAAATGTTTAACAATTCAGAGATTCAGTTATCTTTGAATCTCTAGATAGACTCAGAGTTAGAATAGAGTTATATTTTTGTGTTTTCGCTGAATCTCCAAATGAACCTAAGGTTAAGCTAAAAACTCAAAGACTTAGCAAGGATCCTCGATCTCATCTCAAATAAATGACTAGCGCTAGATCACCATATTTGACTTGAGTTAAGATTTTTATTCAGTGACTTGGTGGTTCCTTTATCTCTAAATCACCAGATTTGATCATGGTCAAATCAAAGCATAGTAAAGTTTATTATGAGATTCATAGGTAAGAAGAAATGATTCACTCAGTGTTAAGAAGTAAACTAGAGGCAAGGTAAAGTTAAAATGAGCGACCAACGCTGAATCTCAGAACAAAGTCAGAGTTAAGGTGATTATCTAGCAAATTAGCGAGAACCATTGATAAAGTAAGAGATATGTGGCTGGCACTAGATCTCGTAATCGAACCCAGGTTAGAGGAAACATTCAAAGACTTGGATATAAAGAAGTCACGTAAACTCCAGATAGACTATGGTCTAAGTTTAGTAATATCATGAGTATCTTGTCTCACGCCATTTCAAGGAAACAATATAAAAGGTAGGGTTAATAAATATTGGAGCTCCTGATAGAGTACAAGTAATCTACTAAGCTAGAAAAAGGCAATAAAAGTAGGCCAATCAGATCTCGTCTAAATAATTTTAACATAAAATAAGGTTTTAAAACAAAAAAGAACTCATGACTTTTCTAGTCAAGCATTTCAAATTAAATTACATGTCAACTTCAAGTGCTACGACTAGGAGAAGATTGATGTCAAGAAACACAGATTTATTACAGAAGTGATTGAGCAACGGTTTCTAGGTTCTCAACTAGATTGATGCATTGAATTTTTAATGATAAATAGACACAGCCTTTGTACATGCTGATTACCAAAGTTTTCAGAGCATAGAGAAAAAAATTGCATAAGTTTCAGAGAAATTGTGAAAAGCCTATTTCTAAGAGAATAATTGTCAAGAATCAGTAAAGATGAGTCAAACAGAGTCAAGAAAAGCTTCAGTTAGTGGTGAGGGAAAGGATGCAGAGGAAGAACAGAAAGGAAGGAGGAACTATTCAGATGAGTTTGTTTCTCTACTACCTGGAACCAACCAGAACAAAAAGGTAAATGACAAATAATGTTTTGATGGCATGTCAAATTGTATGAATCCCAACACTCTTGGGTGCTTTGGTTACCATTTGTTTAATTATTTTTTATAGAAATAAGGATAGAAAAATCCATGTATCAAACCCTTGGACATTAGGTTTAGCCAAGATAATTGTCCCAGATTTCTTCCTAGATACAGACTTAGTAGAATTGGCTAGAAGGTATGATCATCTTTCTAAAACTATCAGGAAAAATAATAAGAAAACCCTAGTGGATAGTGAGGTGTTTTTATTTCCCGTTCATGGAAAATTCTTAAAACCTTTCTTAATTTAGTTCTACTTTCCATGCACCATATTCTTGTATTTTATGTATAGGTGTGTTTGTTTCTTATTGTGTGTTTCTCTTCCTGTTGTGTGTTTTTTTCTGTAGTAGGTTCGTGTAGTCGTGGTCTGCTTCCCAAAGATCTATAATCCTTTCTATGAACTTTTATTCAAGCATCCTCAGATAGATCCACTGTTGGGTATATTTCTAGTTTTTTCTGAGTCTTTCTAAAGGTTTTGGTTCCCACTATCAGTTTGTGCACTAAATTTCAAAGTTTGTTCCAATGTACCATCAAATTTTCCTGAGAATGTCTGGTTCCCAAGCAATGTGGTACAAAAAATGGATGAAATTTTTAATCCCTAGGTCTCTTGTGTCTATGCTATGAAAAATCCCTAGACCTTAATGACTTTGTTCTATTTTGAAGTTACTTTTGTCGAGTAACTTAAGTGGTTATGAGTCATGTACCTTTTTGGTCTTTACCTTTATCTCCTAATCTCATGATCAAAACCGATTATTCTTTATGGTCTAGAGACTTGGCATGAGATTTTAACTCTTAATCTCAAGAATAAAGGAATATGCTCTTATATATTCAGAGATTCAATGACAACTATGGATGCATATTTCATCATGTGGCTAGCACTAGATCTCATGACTTAACTCAAGTTACAAGAAATATTTGGAGATCCAAAGATAGCCTTATCGATGAATCTCGTAATCCAACCTGAGGTCAAGACAAAGTTTACTTCATGCTTTTTCACAAGATCTCCAGATGAAATCAGAGTTAAGTGAAATATTAAGAGAATCAACGAGGATCGTTGATCTCATTCTAGATGAGCGGCTAGCGTGTTATCTCCAAAAAATAGCCAAGGTTAAGCTTTTCTTTAGTGATTCATGTCCATCTTGTTTTAGCCTTGGTTTGGTTGAATGGTCTATGCATGATCTCCAAATTAACCCCAGCGTTAGTAAATATTTTAGCAACTCAAAGATAAAGCAGTTGCATAATATCCAGATGAACCTATGGTTAAGGCCAAGTCAAGTGAAGTTTATTGTGAGATTCAGAGGTAACTTGGTCACGTGATCTCAGAATGAAAGTGTATTTAATAAAATTGTCTTAAGATTCAATGCAAGTCATTGGATTAAAAGAAGAATCAAGGGTCATCTCTCAATCTTAGGAAGAATTGGTCAAGTACATAATGATTCAAAGACATAGCACCAATTTTTGATCAAAGAAATATCTGAGGGCTAGTGCATATTCTCCATATTAAATCTAAGTTATAAGAATGATTCAATGACTTAGAGATCTATTCAGTCTCTGAATCTCAAAATGTATCATGGTCAGTTGAGACTTAGTCCAAATCTGAGTCAGGTTTGTCAAGAGAAATCTGTACTGTTGATCAAGACAGAGATGTGTTTCTAGTGTTGAATCACTAGAAAAGGTCAAGAAGTCATGAAATATTCAGTGATTAAGAGGTAACGAGCTAAGATGTAGAAACGTGTTTAAGTGCTAAGAAAATCTAAGGTGTTCTTTAAGTCTTGAAGTAAACCCAAGCTTAGACATATCTTTTTGCAATTTAGAGATAGCCTTTATCTCTGAATCTCCAGACTTGACCAGAGTTAGTCTAAACATTGGGAGATTGTGAGATAGCCTTTATTTCATAATCTCACAATAGACTGGAGTTAGAGCTAGGGATTATGAGATCAAGTACAAACCATGGATCAAAATTAAGATCAAGGATTGTCGTTTAATCTCGAGACAAAATGATCAAGTACAAAATGATTTAGAGATTCAGTGCAAGATGTATATTAAGATCTCATTGTGTGGCTGGTGTTGATCTCTAAATAAAATCAAGGTTAAGTAAAGAATTCCATGACTTACAGATTGCCTTGTCACGTAATCTCCAGATGACTTAAGTCAAGATAAAGTTAAAAGCTTAGTTGATAAGAAAAGATTTGGACCATTGATATGATCTAGATCTAGACCATTGATATTGATCTCATATCAGATGAATGGCTAGTGCTATATCTCCATATTTGACTTGAGTTAAGATTTTCATTCAGCCACTTGGTGGTTCCTTTATCTCTGAATCTCCAGATTTGATCATGGTCAAACAAAAGCCTAGTAAAGTTTATTACGAGATTCAGAGGTAAGAAGAAATGATTCACTTAGTGTTAAGAAGTAAACCAGAGGAAAGGTAAAGTTAAAATGAGTGGCCAATGCTGAATCTTAGAACAAAGTCAGAGTTAAGTAGATTAACTAGCGACTTAGCGAGAACTATTTATAAAGTAAGAGATCTATGGCTGGCGCTAGATTTCGTAATGGAACCAAGGTTAGAGGAAACATTCAGAGACTTGGAGATAAAGAAGTCACGTAATCTCTAGATAGACTATGATCTAATTTTAGTAATATCATGAGTGTCATCTCTCACACCGTTTTAAGGAAACAATATTAAAGATGGGGTTAATCATGATTGGAGATCCTGACAAAGTACAAGTAATCTGCAGAGTTGGAAAAAGGAAAGAAAAGAAGGCTAATCAAATCTTGTCTTAAGCATTTTAACATAAAATAAGGTTTTAAAACATAAAAGCAGATATGAATTTTCCAACTGAGCATTTACAATTCAATTACTTGTCAACCTCGAGCGCCACGACTAGGAGAAAATTAATGTCAAGACACATAGATTTATTACTAAAGTGATTGAGAAAGGGTTTCCAAGTTCCCGAATAGACTGATGCATTGATTTTTCAATGATAAATAGATGCAACCTTTGTACATTCTAATTACCAAAGTTTTTAGAGCATAGAAAAAAAAATTGCATAAGTTTTAGAGAAATTGTGAAAAGCCCATTTCTGAGAGAAGAATTGTTAAGAATCAGTAAAGTCGAGTCAAGTGGAGTCAAGAAAAGCTTCAGTCAGTGGTGAGGGAAAGGATGCTGAGGAAGAATAGAAAGGAAAGAGGAACTATTCAGATGAATTTTTTTCTCTACTGCCTGGAACCAACCAAAACAAAAAGGGAAATGATGAATACTTTGTTGATGGCATATCAAATTGTATGGATCCCAAAGCTCCCAGGTACTTTGGTTACCATGTGTTTAATTAATTTTACAAAAATAAGGATAGAAAAATCCCTGTATCAAACCCTTGGACATTAGGTTTAGCCAAGCTAATTGTCCCTGATGTCTTCCTAGATATAGACTTGTTAGTAGAATTGGCTAAAAAGTATGATCCTCTTTCTAAAACTATTAAGAAAAGTGATCAGACAACCCTAGTGGATAGTGAGGTGTTTGAATTTCCAGTGCATGGACAAGTGTTAAAACCTTTCTTAATTTAGTTCTACTTTCTGTGCATACTTGTATTCTATGTGTAGGTGTGTTTGTTTCTTGTTGTGTGTTTCTTTTCTTGTTGTGTGTTTGTTTCTACAGTAGGTTAGTGCAGTCGTGGTTTGCTTCCCAGAGATCTGTAATCCTTTCTATGAAATTTCATTCAAGCATCCTCAAATAGATCCACTATTGGGTATATTTCTAGTTTTTCTGAGTCTTTCTAAAGGTTTTGGTTCCTAGTGTCGGTTTGTGCCCTAAATTTCAAAGTTTGTTCCAATGTACCATCAAATTTTCCTAAAAATGTCTAGTTCCCAAGCAATTTGGTACAAAAAATGGATGAAATTTTTAATCCCTAGGTCTCTTGTGTCTATGCTGTGAAAAATCCCTAGACCTTAACAACTTTGTTCTATTTTGAAGTTACTATTGTCGAGTAACTTAAGTGGTTTTGAGTCATGTGCCTTTTTGGTCTTTACCTTTATCTCCTAATCTCGTGATCAAAACCAAATATTCTTTATGGTCAGGAGACTTGGCACGAGATTTTATCTCTTAATCTCAAGAAGAAAGGAATATGCTCTTATATATTCAAAGATTCAATGACAACTATGGATGCATATTTCATCGTGTGGCTAGCACTAGATCTCATGACTTAACTCGAGTTACAAGAAATATTTGGAGATCCAGAGATAGCCTTATCGTTGAATCTCATAATCCAACTCGAGGTCAAGACAGAGTTTACTTCATGATTTTTTGCAAGATCTCTAGATGAAATCAGAGTTAAGTGAAATATTAAGAGAATCATCAAGGATCATTGATCTCAATCTAGATGAGCAAATGGCGCATTATCTCCAAAAAATAGCCAAGGTCAATCTTTTCTTCAGTGATTCACGTCCATCTTGTTTTAGCCTTGGTTTGATTGAATGGTCTGTGCGTGATCTCCAGATTAATCCCAGTGTTAGTAAATATTTTAGCAACTCAAAGATAAAGCAGTTGTGTAATCTCCAGATGAACCTGTGGTTAAGGCCAAGTCAAGTGAAGTTTATTGCGAGATTCAAAGGTAGCTTGGTCGCGTGATCTTGGAATGAAAGTGTATTTAATAAAATTTTCTTAAGATTCAATTCAAGTCATTGGATCAAAATCAGAATCAAGGGCCATCTCTTAATCTTGGGAATAATTGGTCAGGTACATAATGATTCAGAGACTTAGCGCTGATCGTTGATCAAAGAAAGATCTGAGGGATAACACGTAATATCCATATTAAACCTGAGTTGTAAGAATGAATCAATGACTTAGAGATCTATTCAGTCGTTGAATCTCCAAATGTATCATGGTCAGTTTATAGTTAGTCCAAAGTTGAGTCAGGTTTGTCAAGAGAGAATCTGTACCATTGATCAAGACAGAGATGTGTTTATGGTGTTGAATCACTAGAAAAGGTCAAGAAGTCATTAAATATTTAGCATTTAAGAGGTAATGAGCTAAGATATAGAAATGTGTTTAAGTAGATAAGAAAATCTGTGGTGTTCATTAAGTCTCAAAATAAACCCAAGCTTAGACACATCATTTTGCAATTCAGAGATAGACTTTATCTTTGAATCTCCAAACTTGACCAGAGTTAGTCTAAACATTGGGAGATTGTGAGATAGCCTTTATCTCATAATCTCACAATAGGCTGGAGTTAGAGCTAGGGATTATGAGATCAAGTATGAACCATGGATCAAAATTAAGATCAAGGATTATCGTGTAATCTTGAGACAAAATGATCAAGTACAAAATGATTCAGGGATTCAACACAAGACATATATTAAGATCTCATCATGTGGCTGGTGTTGATCTCTAAATAAAATCAAGGTTAAGTAAAGCATTCCATGACTTACAGATTGCCTTGTCACGTAATCTCCAGATGACTTATGTCAAGATAAAGTTAAAAGCTTAGTTGATAAGAAAATATTTGGACCGTTGATATGATCTAGATCTGGATTGTTGATATCGATCTCATCTCTGATGAATGACTAGTGCTAGATCTCCATATTTGACTCGAGTTAATATTTCTATTCAGCCACTTGGTGGTTCCTTTATCTTTGAATCTCTAGATTTGATCATGGTCAAAGAAAAGCCTAGTAAAGTTTATTATGAGATTTAGAGGTAAGAAGAAATGAATCACTTAGTGTTAAGAAGTAAACCAGAGGCAAGGTAAAGTTAACATGAGTGGCTAGCATTGAATCTTGGAACAAATTCAGAGTTAAGCAGATTAACTAGCGACTTAGCAAGAACTATTTATAAAGTAAGAGATTTGTGGCTGGGGCTAGATCTTGTAATGGAACCCAGGTTAGAGAAAACATTCAGAGACTTGGAGATAAAGTAGTCACATAATCTCTAGATAGACTATGATCTAATTTTTGTAATATCATGAGTGTCATGTCTCACACCATTTCAAGGAAACAATATAAAAGGTAGGGTTAATAATGATTGGAGATCTTGAAAAAGTACAAGTAATCTATAGAGCTGGAAAAAGGAAAGAAAATAAGGCCAATAAGATCTCGTCTTAAGCATTTTAACATAAAATAAGGTTTTAAAACATAAAAGCACATATGAATTTTCCAACCAAGTATTTACAATTCAATTACTTGTCAACTTCGAGCGCCACGACTAGGAGAAAATTGATGTCAAGACACACATATTTATTACTGAAGTGATTGAGCAATAGTTTCCAGGTTCTCGACTAGACTGATGCATTGATTTTTCAATGATAAATAGATGCAACCTTTCTACATTCTGATTACCAAAGTTTTCATAGCATAGAACAAAAAATTGCATAAAATTTAGAGAAATTGTGAAAAGCCCATTTCTGAGAGAAGAATTGTCCAGAATCAGTAAAGATGAGTCAAGTGGAGTCAAGCAAAGCTTCAGTCAGTGGTGAGGGAAAGGATGCTGAGGAAGAACATAAAGGAAAGAGGAACTATTCAGATGAATTTGTTTCTCTGCTGCCTAGAACCAACCAAAACAAAAAGGTAAATGGCAAATACTTTGTTGATGGCATTATCAAATTGTATGGATGCTAAAACTCTCAGGTACTCTGGTTACCATTTTTTTAATTAATTTTATAGAAATAAGGATAGACAAATCCCTGTATCAAATCCTTGGAAATTAAGTTTAGCCAAGCTAATTGTCCTAGATGTCTTCCTAGATATAGACTTGTTAGTAGAATTGGCTTGAAAGTATGATCCTCTTTCTAATATTATTAGGGAAAGTGATGAGACAACCCTAGTTACCTTGGATAGGGCATCCTTTATGAAAGAATTTGGTATATACCATGACTCTACCATGAAGATTGACTTGACCAATTTGCAGAATAAGTATACTAGAGAGGTCAATGTGGTAAAGAGTTTGATCCAGGCTCATGTTCCTAGGTTAAATAGAAATTATGTAGCCCCAATGCCTTCTTCTAAGGGTGCACCATATGAATTTAAAAACCTAAGATTCTATATGATGTATATAGATTATGGGTTGTATAGAGTACTAGGCATTGATGGACACATTGAGAAGCTACCTGTAAATCTACTGATGATTATCCTAGATATTCAGAATTCGCACATTAACACTGACTTTGACTACATTCAGTATGTCATTGATAGAATGCATGAGGGCCTTGTCAGTATTCAGAAGAAGATCAACCCCAAGTTAATGCATTATTATATTTCAATGCATTTGATTCTATTTTTTAATATATACATTATGGATAATGAGAATCTGAGACCTAGACGCAGTACCAAGGCCAGCCAAACTCTGTACAATTCTAGATTAGGGTTTTGAATTACACTTCCAATGAGAATTAATACTATGGTTTTGAGAATTGGATTGTATATCCAATTCTAGAATTGATGGGTCTTAATGTAACTAGATTGACAGTCAAGGTGCTTAGAATTTTAAGACCTTGTTAATATGTGGACAAATGGCCAGGAGATCAGAATTGGGGAGACTTCTATTGTGAAAAGAATTATACCCTAATTAGGTTTTATGGATGTTCTCAGCCTCCACATATACTTCCAAAGTATGTGCCTCCAAGACTTTCCTTGATGGATTTTATTTGGCAGTTAATGTGGACAGACAAGGAGCACTTGGCTCCCCATAGAAAGGGCACATTTACACCTAGACAGTTCAAAGTTGTTGACTTTACCATTGGGAAAAGGGCCATGGATGCAATAAATAAATGGTTAAGGAAATACAAGATGAGCATGGCCTTGTACATGTATGTAGATCCTGAGGGCTTCATCAAAAGTGCTAAAAAACTATGAACCCCAAGTGTCATTGCCGTTAAAGAACATGAGGATTGTGTTGAGAGGATCTTATTAGAAACATCTTAGAAGATGAAGAAGCAACAAGTATAGTTGAAAAATACCAAGATTTAATATATTTGGAACAAGAAATGAAAAAATTAGGGATCCCTTTTAATGGAGGTTTCTTCCCAGGACTTTCCCATATGACAAGAATTACAAAGATGATAGAAATGTATCATACTTTGTACACTCAACTAGAGGGTTAGATTATGGAGAAACAGAGAGGCCCTGAAAAGCATTGATCTTCTGAATATGAAGATGATAGTGAAGGAGGCTATCAATTGTACAATATACCACATGTAGATGTGACACATGGTGTAGAGAAAAACATAGAAGCTCATGACACAGAGGCTCCTGACACTGAAGTAACAAGTGATCCCCCAAGGAAGAAATAGAGAATAGAACAAGGGGAGCCCTCTCAAGAAGAGACATAGTGTAATACCCACTCCTAGTTTTCTTTTAGTATGTGATGTTGTACTCTTTTAGGGTATCCTTTTAGTTGATTTGCCAGATTATTTTAGGCTACATTTCATGTAAGCTATTATTGTTTCTTTTGATGGTGATTCTGGATTATGATGTTATGGATTTATCATATGCATAGATAGATGTGATGATGTTATCATGATGATTATTATATGTTGATTTAAGATTATGATGTACTTACCCCATACTTGCATGTGTATGGTTGTTTTATATGTTGATGTACTTGTTGATGTGTTGTCGTGGTAGAGGATGGAGACATAGTTACTTGATTTGTGAGATCCACACGTTCGACTGATCCCTATCATTGTTTGTGATATTATACTGTATGTACATGCGTATTCTTTTGGAGTATAGGTTTGCAGGTACAAGGCATCATCTTCCCTGAATTGGCAGGAGTGAGTGTGCCCATACATTCATCTCAATGGTAAAGAGGGGAGGTAACATACAGATCTGAAACCCTAACCTAAGCCTAATCTTCATAGTGTTGGTTGAGTTTTAGTTTGACTACCCTATCTGGATTCGTCTAGTTGACAAGAATTTGAATATCCCTTCCTTGAGTATGTTTGTTTTTTCTTGTGTTTGCTTTCAAGTGATTTATTGGGTTATTGAGTGCTTTTGCATGTTTTATGATTTAATGGATTATAGTTGAATTAAATATTTAATTATATCCTATATTTATTTGAAATAATTAATTAAATTCAAATATTTGAATATTTTGATTTACTATTTAAATGAAAATTAAAGCAAATATGCTTTTATGATTAATTAAATGATTAAATATTTAGTTGCATGTATTATTGTGATATAAATATTTAATTTATTTAATTTAATATTTTATTAATTACATGTGCATGAATGTGTTGAATAAGTATTTTCAAATTCAAAAAATCTCAACTAGATATTAGGAGTCAAAGTTGAGTTGTGGAATAAAAGATATTTTTAATTATTTAATTATGAATTTCTTTCAATTTCAAGTTGAGTCTTTTAGGGATTGACTTGGGAGTTGTCATCAGGGTTTGCATAATTTGGGGAAGTTGATTCTCTTTAGGAGAATTCTCCTCTCATTCTCACATTACATGTTTTTGGGTGAAGGCATTTTTGGAGAGCTTTTGGTGTCCTTGGATTTTTGGAGAATTGGGGGTTTTTGTGGTTGCTTGTTGGATTGGAGATTTGTGTGACCTCTTAGTTTGCATGTTCTTGGATCTTCGTGGTTTCCAGATTTGTGTTTGATTCATGCTTAGAGGTTTTTCAGATTTTCTATCATCTTCAAGGGCACATTTCCTCAGTTTCTTGCATTGGAATCAAGGTAGGTTTTTTGTTCCTTATATTGTTTCAATTTTTGCAATTATGAGGTTTTGAATAGATGCATGTTTAATCTTTTGGAATCTAGGTGGTTTATTAGTGTTTCTGTGTTTTCGGGTATCTATAAAACCCTTGGATATGAATTTCTTATGTTTTATTTAGACTTGGCATGGTAGTGTTATGCTGAAAATTTTTTCTAGGAAAATTCAACATAGAACTCCTAGAAAATAATAAATTAATTTGCATTATAGTCTAAAATATAGAGGAGAAAAAAATAAATCCTCCCTTTGAGATTATTCTTTGGAAAATTTATTTGGTTTGGAAAAATGATACTCCCTGGATAAATACAGTCTATTTTTAAAAGTTCACTAGAGGACAAAAATTAGGAAAAGACAAAAATAAATTCCCCTTTCTAAAATTTCCATTTTCAGAAATTGTTAAAAAAAAAAAAATCTTCTTTTTGGGAAAACAAAATTGGCTGTTGTTTTGAAAAAAAAAATTATTAAAAAAAATATTTTGTTTTAGTAATGGGAAGGTGGGACCCCATCCCCACCTACCCCCTTGGCATGGACGCCACTTCCCTAAGGTAGGGAAGGTGGGCTGTCACACCACCCGCTGTACGACAGGTGGGTGACAGTACCCACCTGTCCCCACCTTTCCTTTGGTGTAAAGCGCTCAATGCACTGGGGAGGCCGTGTGGGCCCCCCACATGTTAGCTTTTTCAAAGTTTTGTTTAAAACAAAACTTATCATTTATTAATGCAAATTTGGGTTGTATTACTTTTTGATTAGTTTTATAAATTATTTTTAATTGTTAATAAAATTTAGTTTATATTGAATTGTTTATCTAATATAATTTGTTTGTAAATTATTAGTTAAAATATTCATTGGATGTTAATTAGAATTAGGATATAAGATTATATTGCTATTATGTTACTATGTAAATTATTTAATTATTATTGTAATACATATATATATATATATATATATATAATTTAATAGTATTTTGATTTGGAAATTGAGTTAGTGTGTTAATGTTTTAATATCCATTGGAATGGGAATTTATTAGAGATTATATGTGAGGGTACGAATATTTTCTTTATTCGAGAATTTTTAAACAATTATTATTTGAATGTTTATAGCATTTTTATGCAAAAATATTAATTGAATTAATTTAGGTCAATTGGACTATGGATTTAAACTTATGTACCCTTTTGGACTAGAATTTGTATTAGTAGATGAACTATTTATTAAATGTGATTTAGATGACTTATTTGGTTAGATACAAATGTTTATCTTCTTATGTTCATTTTTTAGTCCTTTAGGACATTTTTGTTCTATACATCCTTCTGAGTTATCTTTTTCTTATATGTGTTATTATTGGGGCATTAGATGACCTAGGGTGACACAGAGACAGGGTAAGAGTCCTAGAGACATGTGTATCTATTTACTCTCTAGAGTGTGTAATTTTGGAATTTAATTACCCTAGATTTGACCCTTTTAGGCTCATGTTCTTTTATTTTGAGATGGGTATATTGTGATCATTCTGGTAGTTTTTGTGAAACTAGATTTGGATACCTATATTAGGTCTTTGAGAGATCTGTGAGCCTAGGGTAGGTTACCTAGATGTGTAGCAGGGGGTGGCTTGCAATAAGTTCCATGTACTTAAGTGACTACTGGGGTTTATTATTGTAAGTAAACTTAATAAGTGATAACTTAATATACAACTGAGAGATCGTAAAATGAACTAATAAGATGTGTTTCTCCTCACCCATGCTTGAGTGCTAGTAAAGACTGAGATGGAGGATGGGATAATGCTTTCCCCCTTACCAGGCATGGGTTCTGGCATAGTTGGTGGCCTTGTTAGTTTGAGAGGTCATTGATGGTCATGTATGGTCACTTGAGTGTCGAGATCCATTGAGATTTCTAGGACAAAACTTAAGGGTTAGACATACATGATGACACCTTCCTATGCATAGTCTAGTTATCCTAAGTATGTCACTTGCCTCTAGATTAGTGAGTCTTACCTTTCATGATGTATAGTACACCTGGATTAGAGAGCTATCAGGATCCCTTGCTTAGCGATTATTTCCTTATTAGTTTTGGATATCCGAGTGGGGTCTGTTGTTATCTCCTCAACATGGTGGGGTGGACCTTTGTGGTTCCACACGGATGGGTGGTAGTGATTATTTACCCATCGAGATTCAACATTCTTGTACTAGGTGCTTGATGGTTCTTTGCAAATGAGCTGTTTATATTTCTTCATTATTATGGTTATGTACTTATCATTCATATTGTAAATCTTGTATTAGAGTATTGCATGTGATACCTAATCTAGATATTATATATTATGTAGATTAGAGTGATTACCACATACCCTATGACATGTGAAATGGATGTGAGTTTATGGTGGTTTCATGGTTATCCATGAGGTTTATAATTATGGTTTTGTAAGTTGGAATTGTTATATCTATTCAATTGGAATCTTTTGTTATATTGTTAGTTGTGTTTTACTTTAAGTAATTCAAAATAATGGAACCCTTGAGTCGTGTAATCTATGTGAGTGTATGACATGTGTATAAATGATATTTTATTCCACATTAATGTGTCTCTTTATATAAAATTTAGAAAAAAAAATTATTCAACAAACAATATCATGTTCTAGGTTAATCTCTCTTAGGTTCCTTGGCGGGCTGTTACACATAGAGGAAGAAAAAAGATAGAGTGAGTGCCCTGATTACTGGTGATGGGAGATACCATTAAAAATTGAGGAAGACAATTAGGAGGGTAAGAAAAAGGAAAAAGATGTCTAAGAAGAAGTGGAATTACCTCTCCAACTGTGCCAAGATGAAAGAGAGCTCTATCAAGAAGAGTTTTTAAGTGATGATGCATTCATCAAGACCAATGACTTCAAGAACTTCCTTATATGGAGAAAGAAGTAAGAATTCAGATCCCAGTAGCAAATAACTAAGGGTGATACTGTGCAAAGTGAAGCTTTGAAAGCCCTAAAATCCTATGGTCCTGAGTCTAAGATCATAACACCTGAGGAGGCTAGGAAATTGGTTAAATCCAGTGGAATTCTACTTGTGCTTGGATGGTATTTGGCCTCTAAATTCATAATTGACCAAATCAGGAAGTAACCAAATGCTAATCTATCTTCTAAGACCCACATTGGAGAGATGATAAGGGGATGTGGATATGACCCAAGATCCCAAACTCTAGCCATGTGGTCACTGGCACCAAGAACACAAAATCTATCTCTAGTTAGTGTTGAAGAGAAAATGGATGGAGAAAAGATTATCTAGACTGTCCAAAATACTGATGACCTTGAGATCTCCCAGGTTGTCACCCACTTTGCCTACCTCAATGAGGTAAAAACAAAACAACTTTCTGCAAGATATGAAAAACTCTTTGATGAGTCAGTTGCTGTAGCTAAGGACAAAGAAAAATTCTTGATACAAATTAAAGCATTACAAGGGAAAGTAAAGGTTTTGAATAAGAAATTAGAAGAGGCTCCCAAAGCTCCTCTTCTAGCCAAATAATTTGCCTCTATTCAAATAGAAAGTACTGAAGACTTCCTGTTAGGGATTTTTCTTGCATGAACTGTACTGCTTGAAAATTCTATTTGAATCTTATTACCTCTTAATCCTGATTAATAGTTCAGAGGCAAGAAAAGCCTAATTGCTAAGGACTTAAACAATATCCTTCTTCATTTTTGAGCTCCACAGATGCTCAGGCAGGTTTTAC
>MU226773.1:1628172-1661286 GCA_018584345.1 Thuja plicata | reverse complement strand
ATAATTAGCTCTTCAGTCAACTAAACTCTATCTCCTCTTTACCAAATGAAGAGGTGGAGTTTACTGAGGACCTCTCCAGTTCCTTTTGATCTCAACCGTTCATCTCCCTATCTCTGGGATTGATCTCGACCATTTATTTCATCACCAATTCCTATATAATAAACCCTTCATAACCATTTGAAGGATCCAGGATTTCAAGCTCTCGTGCGCCATTACTCCGTCAGTTTGGTTCTAGCATTCAAGCCATCTTGCGATCACACACCCATTTCAATTATCAACTTCTCAACATTTCTCAAGTCATAGACGCTGCCCTGCCAATACTGAGCATCAATAACAGCGTTTTAGAAGGAGTAGAGAGAAACAATAGAAGCTTCAAGCATCGTGGGGTTTGCATTCATTTGTTTACCTTTCTCTTGCTTGTACATTTTATTGATTACGTTTCATTGTTATTCATTTTAGTAGTATTGTGTATTTGGTTTATATCATTTGTGAAACCTTTGCTACTGACCCTTGCCTTTGGAAAGCTTGGGAACCATGGATCACGATCGAAGAGAGGCATACATTTTGGTGAACTCGACGTGAACAAACAGCCCAAATATCTCTTGCAGACAAAGAACCAGATTGATCAACCACGGCCGTACGGTCGTAAATTTAAAATTCTGACTTTTCTTCAACATTTGTATTATTTCGCAGTTGCTGGTATTTTATCGCAATCAAAAAAACTGTACCGCAATCGACTGGTTTAATACCGCAATTGATTGTAGGCTTTCGCAGTATTATTCTGTCTATTTCTGTCTTCATTCTTTGGGTATTTTTCCGTAATTGTCTGATCTATGCCACAATTGAATGAATTTTTCCATAGTTGCTCAATCCATGCTGCAATTGACAGCATTTAGCCACAGCCGCCAGTGCTTTACCGCAATTGACAGAAGTTTACCGCAGTTTCCAGAAGTTTGCTGCAATCACAGAAATATTGCAAAATCAAATCCAAATCTTGTGTCTATCTGTTGCTAATTTGACATTTTTCAATTTCTGTATAGGATTGGATCAAATCACAGAGGAACAAAGAAGGGTAAGTTTTGGTAAGCATCATTTGTTATTTTAAAGTTGCGTATATTCTCATTTTGCAAATAATCCTTTTTTGGTACTAACCTATTTAAACAAAGAAAACTAAAAGGAATTCATTTGTTGATTTGGATTTAAAAAGAAAAGTGCTTGCAAAACATATCACACCTCATATTTTGGATTTGGGCTTAAAATTGACGTGAGGATTAAAACTGAACAAAGGGAAAAAAATCTCTCAATTTGGTGCATTAAAATTGAACAAGCAATCGACACTTACTTTTGGGGCTTAAAATTGAACATTGGTGCTTGTATGGTGGTGTAGCTTAGTTCACATTTAAAACTTTGGAGCTTAATCAATTTACCTTGTGTCTTGAGTTTTGGGTGCACTTACACAAATTGTTAGATTACAAACCTTGATACTTTTTTAGAAAGGCCTATTTGGGGAATGCGCTTCTTCCTTGGAGGACAACCTTAAACTGGTAATCCTTTCGATTGGTATATAAACAAGGCACGAACCAAAGTTCCATCTTATCTAGCCAAGCTCGGGCGAGGCATGTTGATAATAGTCTAGATCGGGTGAATATCCCTAAGGAGCCAATGTGGTCAACTAGGCTCTTAAGTGAGACAACACGTACAAACCGATTGGAGAGACACCATGGACCCCTACTACAACCTTGATTAATTAGAGGTCAACCCATTTTACCTCCGAACAGATACCTTACTATAGTGTAAGGGGTTGTAGAATTTCCCCCCAAGATTCCCAACATATGTGTCCAATGGTATTTGTGTAGTGAAAGAGATCTTCACTCCACAGAAATAATACTTGGAAATAGAAAAAACACGGGCACCTACATCGTGGACCTTTGTGTCCTAGTAGCGTGACAATTACTGTGTGAGCTAATGGACATTCAAGAATTGGGCCTATAACATTGTATTATGAAGCCATTGACCTAGATTAATCTTATTGTTCATTGTTGAGACCTCATGATAACCTTGCAACTTGAAAAATTTGTAGAACATACACAATTTCAGTCTTCTTTCTTCAAAACATAGTGTCTATTGTGCTCGTTCCTTTGATCAGTTTCTTAAAAGGCAAAACAAAACATTCAAACTGTCAAAATGAGTCAAACATGTTAAAATCTAGGGTTGTCAACATCAACTGTCTTGCAAATCAGAAGCATTGTTCCAAAAATTCAAAAAATATCAAGCAGTGATACTTATCCTCTAGTCTTTTTTAGACTGTTCCTCCTTTACCGCAATTGCTTGCATTGTGCCACAATTGAAGGAAGTTTTCCACATTAGACTTTTTTATTACCACAATCATCATGTTTATTACCGCAATTGACCAATTATTTTATCGTAATCGGTGAAATTGTACCGCAATTGACCTGATATACTATATTCCTGTTTTGACCTAAAAAATTGAAAGAATTCTTCATTTGGTGTCCAAAACTAGTGTCTATCCCAGGAAAATACAAAGAACATTGTGTGAATCTCTAAACATTAAAGATTACCCTTTCTTTGTAAAAGCATGATTATTGTCAAAAACATTGTTAGTTCGAAAGCTCAGACTCAAAATATCTTGATCTCATCATATCAAACATCATCATCTTTATCAAATTGACTTTTTCCAAGACAAAGGTTGGAAAATCTTATATTTTATCATCACCACTTTGAGATCAAGTTATATCAAAATCTATCCCTAGAATTACCCTTGTCCAAAACATAAATCAGACTTCCTCAAAAAGGATCTTCTTCCTTGTTTGCTTTATATCACTTGTTTTAGTTACAAAACCTGGACCGCACTATGTCTCAAACACCTCATGGAGGACCTTACACAAGGTCTAAGGATAGAACTCAACCAGATGAGTCATATATCAACCGTTTCCCCACTTGGGAAATAGAGCACAAGAACGATCCCTTCATGAACACCAGTTCTACTCTTTTCATTGAACAACCCCGTGGGGCAGCTTTTTTCCAAGATATCACAGAAGAAGAACTTGAAGATGTGGAACAAGATGCTTACTTCACCAAAGTAGTTGATGCTATTGTAGAGAGGAACCCTGAATGTTACTTGGCCATGCTAATAAAGAAGGGAGTCAAACTCCTTGCTGAATTCAGTGTATCAGCTATATGGTCTGAAAACTCTCTTACAGGTCAAAATACTACTTAGCTTCTTCAGATACTACTTGTTGTGTCTCCAATCTTTCCACCATTGGTTCTACCCACATTGACACAAACTATATCCAATCAAACCAATGACCCAACCCAAGCCAGCACATCGTCTACTTATAACATGGCAGGCTTGTAACTAAGTGCACCCATGGTCACTAGTATGCCTTCACCTTTGGTCTCATGGCCAGGACAATCAAGATCTCATGCTATGCCTTCCATCCCACCAAACACCAACTATTCTAAAACTATGCTGCTGCTGCAATCCATTCACACTTGTCTTGGGATCAACACCTCATGCCTACAAGGATCCATCTATGCAGGACCTATTTACAATCAAGACCCACCCAAGGCTACATCTTTTCCCATTCTGACACTAATCCAACCTCCGCAACAACAACCCCAGCTTTAGTTGCCTCAGTTCCAACCTCTGCAACAACAAACCTAGCTTTAGTTGCCTCAGTTTCAACCCCCTCAATAGTAACCCCAGCTTTAGTTGCCTCAAATCCAACCCCAAATTTAGTTGCCTCAAATCCAACCCCAGCAACAACAACCCCACTTTCAACCCCAACCTTAGTAGCAACACTACCAACCTCAACAGTATCAACCCCAGTTTCAATCACAACAGCAAGCGCATCAAAACCTACCATGGGTAACTCATGTCCCTCCAGTTACAAATCACTCGATGGGGAATCAATATCAAGTCCCTAGGATGAAATCCTATGTTCCTCCTCAAGGGACACAGAGGCACAACCTCATACCCACCATAGCACAAAGGAATGTCCACACACACCAGCATCAATATCAAAGGGACATGTTAATGCAACAAATGCAAACCCTTCAAACCCAAATGATGGATATGCAAAATCAAGGGCAAACTAAATCCTATATCACTGAGGATTTATACCCATACCCCTTCGACCATTCTCTTCACATGTCACCTTTCCCAAATCACTTCTCGCTACCAAAATTTGACAAATATAGGGGTAGTACCAAACCTATTGAACATATCTGAGATTTTTTTGCTAGTTGCGTTGAATTTTCTCATGATGAGACATATCTAATGCAACTATTCCCACAAAGCTTGGCTGAACCAACAATGGAATGGTTCTCACATCTACCTCATGGCATTCAGTCTTGGGGGAGAATTGGCTGAAAAGTTCATAGCTCACTTCCATCATAACATCGAGCACAAGGTCAACATCAAGGACCTTTGCGATATCAAACAGAAAGATGGAGAGTCTTTTGTGAAATTCCTACAGAGATGGAGGAATATAGAAAACTGTATAACATATGATGTGCCCGAACAAGACTTAATAGTCATGTTTGTTGACAATCTAATTCCAGACATGTCATTCACAATAGAGTTATAGTTAGCTCCAAACTTCACACAACTCATCGAAAGAGGAGTTCGTTGTGAGTAGAACTTAGTCAAATGAGGAATCCTTGCAAATCCCACACAAACAAATATGAATAAGAATGTAATGAAAAAAGCTAAGTGGTGGAACAAAAACAAAAATGTCACTAGCAATGGTGTCATTGATGTGAAGACAGTCAACTACGCACAACCCAAGGTGTCACTGCAAGGTGCACCTATGAAAAACCAAAAACCCACAGGGCCAACTCAACAAGCATACACCAAAAACCAACCTCCCCCTATACAATTGGCCGCTGTGTCAAATAGTCAACAACAGAATCAACACAAACCACAGTTTCAATTCCAACAACGAGATTTCACACCATTGGGAGAGCTGATAGAGTCAGCTTTATGCAAGTTGATACAATCAAACACTATCACTCTCCCAGAAATCAGAGACTTTGAACCAGATGAAAACAAAGCAAGGTGGTATAATGACAAAGATTTCTGTGAGTTTCATCAGGTGAAAGGGCACAAAATGGCCAACTGCTACTGATTGAAACATGCTATCCAAGATCTGATTGACACAGGGATCATCGATGTGATGAATACTCAAACCAAAGGCACAACTGATCACACTACATTTAATGATACCTTCATGATCACAATAAGGGAAAAGCCTCCGGGTCTGGTAGACAAATGAAACAAGTTAACTATACATATGCCAAGAGTGATAATGTCATAAATTGCCTCAATCCTTTAGATAACCAGATGGCTATGATCATTATCAAAGACCAAGGTAACAATTGTGCTGTAACAACGCGTCGTGCTAGAGTTGTCTTGCAAGGAGTACCATCCTCAAATACTACCTCAGCCAATCCTATAGAAAACTTAGATACACAAACAAGCATAGTGGACCAACTAAAGCGCACACTTGCCTATATCTCCATGTTTGACCTATTGTGCATATCTCTGCAGCATAAATTGGCACTTGACCAAGCACTTCAGAATGCAGTTGTCCCAAGGGACATAACACCCAAGATCTTCCAAATGATGGTCAACGATATAGAAGCTAAAAAACATGCCACATTCATAGACTATGATGTGCTGCCACATAAACCCCTATATAATGATCCTCTACACTTACTTGTCCATATCCTCAAAAGCGCTGTCCGTAGGGTCCTTGTTGATGGTGGAGCTGGGTTAAACATATGTACTCTAAAGTTAATCAAGCAACTGGGCTATTCAGAATCAAGCATTGATGTCACAAGGAGGATAAATATTAGAGCCTATGATGAAGAGGAAAGGTCCTCTAAGGGTATTATCATTCTACCTATTCACATTGGTCTTGTGGTAAAAAACACACCCTTCCAAATCTTAGACCTTGAGTTGGGATACAACATGTTATTAGGGAGACCTTGGATACATGAAATGCAAGCTAGACCTTCAACATATCATCAATGCATCAAATTCCCACACCAGGGAGAGGAGATCATCATAGAGGGAGATCCCAATCCCTTCCAGTATTGTAATGCGGTCCAAATCAGCACTGATAACCAAGTACCATCAAACCAAGATGCAAGCATCCCATCTTCTTTAGATTCAAATCCCAAAGATGTCACATGAGCAGCAGGAAAGATAGTCATTAAAAAAGATGCAAGCATCTCATCCTCTTCAGATTCAAATCTTAAAGATATCACACAGAAAGCAGGAAAGATATCCATCATGGACAAGGGTTGTGGTGAATACAGATATGAAGAAGCTTTTACCATCATGCACATGCCTCAAAGCCCAAGAACTCATGGCATGCCACAACCTGTTATTGTAATAGAAACTCTGCAGCCTGCTCTATTCAGATGTCCACCCACAACCTTTGTCTGGTGGGGAGACATAGTGGAATAAAATCCTTTTGAACAAGACATCAATACCTGGTTATACCAAGATTACCCTGAGACAATCCAGCCTCCATTACCTTTGTCAAACTATGGTAATGGTTACACAATGATACAAAGATTTGGGTATGATGGTACAACCAGACTGGGGGAAAGACAACAAGGCATATACAAATTTCCTCTTCCACCAACCCAAAGAAACACAAGAGGTTTGGGATATGGACAACAAAGCACTAGTCCTGTGATCCAAGACATTCAAGTCAATCAAGAGCAAGTAGCAAAGATGCACTGGGGGCACAACACAGAGCGTGTCCTTATAAGAAACATATTAGCATAGTTGTTGCCTGCCAAAGAGGGAACCACACAATCCCAAATAAACCTACAAATAGCAATCGATGATAACCATGGAAGTGAGACATCAGATGAACATTCCATTGAGACTGACTCCCATGAGTATGAGTGGAGATCCCTCCATGACTCTGAACCATCAATCCCATATTTTTCCCCTCGGGCCGACATTATGATAAATCTAGAAGACCTATTTGACCAACTGACCATCACCAAACAACCCTATATAGACAAACATGTCATCTATCAGACCTCAAGTGGTGCATCCACATCACATTCCAATTTTGTAGGCACCATATCAGCAGTCCCTTTCAGTCAACTAGAGCCAAACAATCATGAAAGTGTCTGTCTTGTACACCCTGAGCTTATAGAATGGGATCAACAAGGACCACTTGACCTAGATGTCTTTGAGAATGACAAGGCGATAGCTCATTTCATGGGACTAAGGGAAGGCATTCCATCAGGAGATCACAAGGCAGGATTCTCCATTAACCTAGATAGAGCAGCATACTTCGGGGAGGAAGCACCTCTTTCTAGTCCACAAAAGATTAACAAGATAAAAGAAGACGTATCTTTTGGAAAAAACCTCACTGAGGTGCTAGAAGATGGAAAGAAGGAACTCCTCCCCCTGACAGAGGAGAAATCAACACTACTAGCTGAAGAGACAGAGGAAGTCAACTTGGGAGATGAAAAGAACTTGAGAAACATATACTTGGCAAAATCACTCACCCCTAAGGAGAGAGAATAGTTCATCAGTTTCTTCAAGGCAAGAATGATCAACTTTGCATGGTCCTACTTGGATATGCTAGGATTGGATCCAGAGTTAGTGCTACACCATCTCCCATTGATACCCAATGCAAAACCTGTCAAGCAAAAGTTGAGAAAGATGCACCCCCACATTGCATTGCTAGTCAAAGCTGAATTGAAAAATCTCCTGGATGCTAAGTTCATTAGATCTATACCATATGCAGACTGGATATCTAATTTGGTACCAGTTACAAAACATAGTGGTCAGATACAAATTTGCATAGAATTCAGGGATCTAAACATAGCATGTCCCAAGGATGACTTTCCTTTACCAAACATTGATATGATAGTAGACCTAACTACCAGACATCAAATGCTATCACTCATGGATGTATTTTTAGGTTACAATAAAATAAGGATCACACCAGAGGACCAATACAAAATAGCTTTCACATGTCCTTGGGGAACATATTGTTGGAATTTCATGTCGTTTGGTCTAAATAATGTTAGAGCAACATATCAAAGGGCTATGACGACTATATTTCATGATCTCATCCACAAGACAATGGAAGACTATGTGGATGACATACTAGCCAAATCAATACTTTGAAAGGATCATCTACAGGTTTTGGGACCCATCTTCGACAGAATGCAGGAATTCAAAGTTTGTCTAAACCCAAAAAAGTGTGCATTTGGTGTCACAGTAGGAATATTACTGGGATTCATAGTATCACACAAAGGAATTGAAGTGGATCCAGCAAAGGTCAAATAAATATTAGACATTCCTCCACCATCAAACCTGAGACAACTAAGAGGGTTACAAGGAAGGCTCCAATCGATCAGATGCTTCATATCTCAACTTGCAGACAAGTGCCACCCATTCCAACATCTATTGCATAAACACATCAAGTTCATATGGACAGAGCAATGCGAATAGGCATTTCAGATATTCAAAGACTACCTTCTTTAGTCTCCTATATTGGTACCACCAGTACAAGGTAGACCATTGCTTCTATATATCTCAGCGATGGAATCAGTGTTAGGTGTACTCTTGGCACAACATGATGATGCAGGAAAAGAGAGGGTCATCTACTATATAAGTAGGACTTTAGTTGGATATGAGCTAAAATATATGCCAATTGAGAAGTCATTCCTAGCAGTTGTTTTCACTTCCCAGAAGATAAGGCACTACATGTTGAGTCACCAAACAAAATTGGTCGCACATATTGATCCTCTCAAGTACCTCCTAAGAAAAGTAGCGTTCACGGGATGACTGGCAAAGTGGGTAATGATCTTAAGTGAGTTTGACATTGAGTACATAGATAGAAAGGCTATCAAAGGACAAGTGATAGCAGCTCAACTAGTAGAGGCACCAATTCAGGACCACCAGCCGATTATCTTTGACTTTCCTGATGAATCTATCATGACACTACAATTGGCGATTGAGATATGGCAACTTTATTTTGATGGATCATGTACGAACCATGGTGTAGGGGTAGGGGTAGTTCTTATCACTCCAGATCATGATACAATTCCAAAGTCTTTCAGACTTAACTTCCCATGCACCAACAACATAGCAAAATATGAAGCACTGGTCATTAGTCTAAAGATATAAATTCAATGGAGAATTAAGAACCTTAAAGTCTTTTGGCGATTCATAGTTGGTCATTAGTCAAGTTAACAATGATTATATGACCAAAGATGAGAAGCTCATACCATACAAAGCACAGATGGAAAAACTGCGCACCAAGTTCCATTACATTCTCTTTGAGAAAGTACTACGAGCACAAAACAAAGCAACAGATGCAATGACTACCATAGCATCACTGATTGATATGCTAGGTAAAGATACCAAATTATAGTTTCTAGTGGAGTAAATCTTGGTGCCATCACATCAGGCATCTATCACAAAATCAACATGTGTCCTTGTTGGTCATGAATCCCCATGGTACCAAGATGTCTATAACTATCTCCAAAATAATGTCTTACCTCCAAAATTGTCTAGGAACTAGAGAAAATCCCTCATCCACCAAGCCTCAAGGTATACCATCCTCTCAAATACTCTATATAGATGAAGTCTAGATGGAACATTACTACGATGTCTCACTTCCATGGAATCCCAGAAAGCTTTGTATGAGGTACATGAAGGAGTTTGTGGAACCCATGGAGGTGGCAACAGCTTAGCTAAGAAGATAATCCACATGGGATACTATTGGCCCACAATAGAGATAGATGCATACAAGCATGTTCAAAGGTGTAGACAGTGTCAAATTCATCGAGACCTCATCCATGCACCAGCCTAGGAACTAAATCCCATCACATCACTGTTACCATTTTCAATGTGGGGATTTGACCTAGTGGGCAAAATCACACCTTCTTCAGCAAATGGACACAAGTACATCATAGCAGTAATGGAATAATTCACCAAGTGGGTGGAAGCAATTCCCCTCATGTACATCATAGAAAAGAAAATAGCGATGTTCATACTTAACTACATCATCTGTCGATACGTGATACCCCAAATAATCCTGATAGATCATGGTACACCTTTCCATAACAAGGATGTTGAAGACCTATGTGAATAGTTCTACATCAAACAAGGGTTATCCTCATTTTAATACCCTCAAGGGAATGGCCAAGCCGAAGCTACAAATAAAACAATCTTGAAGATTCTGAAGAAAACAGTAAATGAATAAGGTCGAGACTGGCATTTACAGCTTAGTCCCACATTATGGGCATACAGAACTAGTATGAGAACACCTACAGGAGAAAATCCTTTCTCCCTAGTCTATGGAATAGCAACGGTATTACCCCTCAAAGTGGAAATCCCATCCCTGAGGATATCATTGAAGAACCTGGTTTCAGATGAAGACTATAGAGTAGCAAGGCTCAATGAACTAGAGTTACTAGATGAAAGAAGGCAGCATGCCTTTGACCACTTACAAGGCTATCAGAATTACCTTAGAAGAAACTATCACAAGAAGGTAAAGCCATAAAAATTTGAGGTAGGAGGCCTTGTCCTCATGTAAAATCAAAAGAATCAAGCAGAGTGAGTCAAACCTGGAAAGTTTGAGCCTAACTGGCTAGGACCATTTGTTATTGTCAACTCTACTCAAAGTGGGGCATTCATACTAGCAACACCAGAAGGAGATCAAATCCCTAGCTACATAAAAAACATGCACCTAAATAGGTTCTACTCTTAAAGGTCTCTATGGTTAAGGCATTCATCTACATATCTAGAAAATACCAAAAAAATAAAAAAAATACAAAAGTTACCTTGGTGAAAACCTGGCAATCAGGCACCTTGGCGACAATCAAAAAAGTAAAAAAGTAAAAAGAAAAAAAAATTCCTCTCTCAGTGAAAACCTATAAATTAGGTGCTATTGAGTAGGTACCTTGGTGAAAACCTAACAAACAGGCACCAAGTGTTCAAATCCAACTTCACCATCAATGAGCTCCAAAAGCTTGAGCACACTTCAAAATGCAAGACTGACTATCCCAATCAATATCTAGAACCACGATCCCCTCTGAGCACCAAGAATTTAACCATGGTTAATACATGTCCACCAGACTAGGGGGAAATTCCAAATGTTCTAAAAAATCCTAAAAATTAGAAAACTCATCAAAAATCCTAAAAATATCAAAAATCAAGAGAAAATCAATCTACATCAGAAACATTCAAAAAATTGCAAAATCCAAAGTAATAAAACCAACTCACTTATCAGGAGAGCAAGGGGAAAGCACACCTAGTTAATCAAATGTCACAATCATGAGCTTTGCAAATCAGCATTGGGCTCATCTGACATAGCTTTATCAATCTATCAATTCAAGAAATAAGCAGCTGGCGACCAAGACAAACTATCAATTATCACAATCATGAGCTTTGCGAACCAGCATTGGGCCCATCTGACACAACTTGATTAGCTACCGACATGATCACAACAATCAAATCTATCAATCAATATTGTCACAATCATGAGCTTTGCGATCAAGCATTAGGCCCATCTGATATAGCTTAATCAGCTGCCAACACGATCAAAACAATCAAGCCAATCAAGCCTATCCAAAGAGTCGAGCCAATCAAGAGAATCCACTGCATCGAGGAACCATCCAAAAATGTTGACTAGGTCAGTCAAGTTAGTCAGATGTCAGTCTATATTTTGTGGTTATGTTCTTACGCTACTCCAAGATCCACCATGTGAGGAGAGTAGCTATGATAGATCATGACTTATTTTCTTTGATTGTTGTTTGTTGAATGTTCACTTTGATTTCAGGGCCATGATGATTTAGGATAAATACGGTAGGCACTATCACTTATCTGGCAGCCACACAGTTTCATGATCTGAGCTTAACCCTGGGAAAGAATTGGACATTCCTTCTCTTTTATTTTACTTGTTTGGTTTATAGAATCAAGAGCTCACACCACTATTCAGATGGACTCTAAGTTGCTTTGGAGTTCTATCTTGATTTCTATGGTCTTTCCCTTTACATTGCAAACAAGAGCTCATGATGCTATCTAGATGGACTCTAGGGGTGTAGGAGTTCTATCTTGTTTGCTTGACTTTCCCTTTCAAAAATAAAGACCTCACAGTGTTATCCAGATGGAATCTGGGTGCATAGGAGTTCTATCTTGTTTTCTTTATTTTAGATTAATTCAGAGGACAAGCGGTATCCATATTGTCAATATCCGGGTGCTTTTGGCTCTCTTTCTTTTTTAAAACAAGGAACATAGTTGAACCCAAATGGTCAATATTTGGGAGCACTATGGGTCTCTTTCTATTCAATCTCTCTACTCCTTCTGCTATCAAGA
The DNA here is from genome assembly GCA_018584345.1 of Thuja plicata. NCBI lineage: Eukaryota > Viridiplantae > Streptophyta > Pinopsida > Cupressales > Cupressaceae > Thuja > Thuja plicata. The sequence continues at coordinate 1,648,895 of MU226773.1, read as the reverse complement.
GGTCATGGTGGTATCCAGGTGGTATGTGATCTGGATCATTCAACGCTATTTTAGAATATCAGAAAATACAAAAAATATGTAATAATAACAAATATTGGAAATAGGGGCAGCGACTTGGGACATTCATCCTTTCTACCAGATCATATCTACCCAAAAATGCAAAAAGAAAACTTTCTATCATTACATTCTATTAGATCAATCTCAGAGCACATCTATCCAAACTAACTTCTTTCTAACTAACACATGCATTACTCAGATCATTGTCCATACCACCCATAACCACATCCATGTCCCCCTCCTCCACCTGGCCTCCCAATCCCTCACCTCCTCTCCGCCTGAGAACCAAGGAATCATCTTAACTCTCTAAACTCTCCCCTATGCTACTCCCAGTACTGCCACTATCCCCAGAGGAACCTGTCTCAGCACTCTACTCATCTAGATCCTCCACGTCTATATCAGAAATCTCCATGTCAACATCCTCAATAATAATCCTATCCTCATGTCTGGGAGCCAAAACTGCAGTTGTCTGCCTAAGCACCCTCTGAACTAACTGGGGTGCCTCCTCCTCTATGGTCTCCTCCTCCAAAATGGCACCCAACCCAACTCTAGGAGTAATAGTATGACCCCCACTCCAGCCACCTCTGGTCCTAACCCCTCCGTCAGCACCCCCGAGACCAGGATCATCACCTCCATCATCACCCCTACCCCATCCTCTGTCTCTCCCACCATCTCTCCCCCTATCCCTACCACCATCTCTACCCCCATCCCTCCCTCCCCTGCCACCACCTCTCCCTCCACCACGGCCTCCCCTACCACACCATACCTATCGAGCCCTCCTCATAACAGTCCTGGGAACTAGATGTGAGACATCTATCAGTGTGATTAGCTGATGCTACAACCAATGGACATCATACTATGGTGTAGTGCCTGCAAAAGACAAATTCAACTATCAGTACCAGAGCCAATAAAAACATAAGTATCAAAATAAGATATAAGCATGAATCAAGAGTAGAAAGGAAGTACATAATCAATCAGAAACAAGACAAACCTAGGTCTATAGTAGCAGAGCGCCAGGTCCATGCAATAGGAAGTAAACCTAAGAACTTAGTGCGAGCAGCATCAAGTGACACTATAGCACCCCAAATTGTAGTATCCCTCGCTCTCTGAGCAAAGTAGGCATAAGAATCAGATACATCCTGCTGCTCTCCAAACTGGAGTAACACCCTGTCGGTGTTATGAAAATCTATCATATGGATGTGATCATTCACGTGACTAATCAAGTACCTCTGCTGCCAACAAATTGGGAGATGGATGTCCTCTCCATCCCAGACAAGACAATCTCTATACGGCCTCCAAATAAAATATGGAATCATATCCAACTGCTGATTCCAATATGTTAGGTGACCCATATGTGTCTGAACAATAGCACCATCATATATAAACACATACAGCCTATATGTCGGGAGAGCACAGGCACCAACAGGATGATAGACTATAATATGCTCCCATGCCCAAATCTGTAGCAAAGTCACACCGCAGCCAAGTGACTTACCATCAAGGTAAGCCACATACAACATGTGAAAATGCATGTGGGCCAACATGCATGGACCCCAAGCAAAGAAAAAATGGTCCCAGACCATACTCTACAAGACACTACCAAAGCCAACAGAAAAACCACATTGTTGACGATCGGGGCATAGAATCCCACATATCAAGCTACCCAACAATGTGGATAGCCTATCAAGACCTAACCCAAATCTTGACCAAGGAATGTCATAGTCACCAACAAGCCCGAGCTGACCTCAGAGAAATCTAGAGAGCTCGGTCAATGCAATAACACCAGTGCGTGTGGAATACTCCACAAGCTCGCCTTGGATAGGGAGTTGAAGGATGCAATACACATCCTCCAAAGTAACGGTACACTCCCTGGTGGGTAGCCAAAAAGTGCATGTCTCAGAATGTCATCACTCTACTAGAGAAAAGATCAGACCCCTATTGGTCATGATCTCAGGCATATAACATAACCAATACAAACCAAGATCACGAAGCACTAACATCTCATCCTCGATCAGCTGAAATCTATAAATGAGCCTTGCCGGCTTGGATTCCCGACAGCGCAAGATCCGCCCAGTGAACTGCACATACAATAAAATTAGAAAATTATCAGTTTTAGTCATTGAGAAAAGTAACAGAAGCAAGAAAAAGTAGATAACAAACAAGGACATCAGGCAAACAGTGCTAAAAAGTTAATTGCGGTAATAAAGCATGGCAACTGCGGTACTTTTAAGCGATTGTGAAACCCAAACATCAAGTGCGGCAAACAAATTACAATTGTGGCATTTTACAAATACAAGTGCAGCACACTTATCAATTATGGTAATTAACTAACAATTGTGGCATTTAAACCACAATTGCTAAAAAACCGCACTCGATTGCGGCACACATGGCATTTTTTTCAAAAAGTACAATTTTTAAAAAGCAATAAATACAAGCATTAATGACAAGCAAAGCGAGAAAAATCATCAGACGTCCAGAGCTAGCTGGTCTGTGATAGGTCCAAACTCAGTTAGAGATGTGAACAATGCCAGGAAGGCCAGCCATCGCTCGAAAATAGAAGAAAATAAAGTAGAAATCAAAATACAAACTCACTAAGATGATCAGAGCTCCAAGATCACAAAGTGACAAATGAAGAGCTCTCTTCACTACTTATAGGGGTTTCGAAGAACCCTAATATCACTAGGAGCTCCAAAAATTCTTCCCGGTCCCCGAAAACTTTGACGGTCAATTACAGGGGCATATTAAAGTATTTTTCAAATCCGTCAGCTACCCAGTGCTAGAAATTGCACTTTCAACAAATCAACGCTCGTCTCGCGAATTTTCGCTCAAATTTGTTGAGGGGGCATAAATACACCTACTACTGCCAGGACAAGCTAGGGAAAAATCAAAGAATCTTTGACACACTGTAACAAGTCACATCGCATCAAAGAGGGGCAAATGTAGACACCCTAAAATGGACAGGCTTGCGACTTTACATTAAAAACACTAATTTTCATATTAATTAATGGTTTTTTTAATCATTAATTAATCATCTATTTTCTTCTAAATTCATTCCCCAAATCATCTACTCAGATTCCCAAAATTAATTAAATAATTAATTTTATTTAATTAATTAGGTTTAATTGATTAATTACCATTAATTAATTAATTAAACTCAATTTCCTATAGTTTAAATTTAAATATTTAAACTTACTAATTAAATCCTTCCAATTAGATTAAATTTCAATTAAATAATTTAATTTCATCAAATAAAACAATTCTTAATAAAAAAGAATTTAATTATCTCACATGTTGAAAACAGTTATTAAATAAATGAATTAAATATTCATTTATCTTCAAAGAGATAACTCCAATCAGATCACATGGGTTACTCCACCCATCTCTCCAGTCCACATGGGTAACTTCACCCACCTCTTTAGTTCAAAAAGGTAACTCATAATTAGCTCTTCAGTCAACTAAACTCTATCTCCTCTTTACCAAATGAAGAGGTGGAGTTTACTGAGGACCTCTCCAGCTCCTTTTGATCTCAACCATTCATCTCCCTATCTCTAGGATTGATCTCGACCGTTCATTTCATCACCAATTCCTATATAATAAACCCTTCATAACCATTTGAAGGATCCAGGATTTCAAGCTCTTGTGCGCTATTACTCCGTCAGTTTGGTTCTAGCGTTCAAGCCATCTTGCAATCACACACCCATTTCAATTAGCAACTTCTCAACACTTCTCAAGTCATAGACACTGCCCTGCCAATACTGAGCATCAATAACAACATTTTAGAAGGAGTAGAGAGAAACAATAGAAGCTTCAAGCATCATGGGGTTTGCATTCATTTGTTTTCCTTTCTCTTACTTGTACATTTTATTGATTACGTTTCATTGTTATTCATTTTAGTAGTATCGTGTATTTGGTTTATATCATTTGTGAAACCTTTTCTACTGACCCTCGCCTTTGGAAAGCTTGGGAACCATGGATCACGATCGAAGAGAGGCGTATACGTACTGATATTCATTCAGAGTCAGTATTATCAATTCTTGTTGATCAAGTTTAGAATTGGTATCTTTAGATCTTTGTGTAGTCAAACTTTTTTTGATCAAGTTCAAAGTTGATATTATCCATCTTAGTTCAATCAAGTTTGAGACTGATCTCATCAACTATATTTCTTTCAATCAAGTGCGGAATTCTCAAAATTTATGAAGTTAACATCAGACATTCTTTGAATCAATGCACTTCTCACACATTAATTGAAAGAGGGGAAAATGTAACCACCCTAATTTGGTCTACTCTAACTAGAGACCCTACTTCCCTTAAATGTGATCATACCCCTAATTATGTCAATACAACTATTTGATTATTGGCATAATTCATCAAAATCAATTTAATGTCTTAAAATCAAAGTGATTTCATCACTAACTCATATTAATTATCTTGGCCTATTTAAATCAAATCAACCCAATTAAATCCTTGGCTAAAGTAATTAATTAAAAGGGAATTAAAATAAATTCTCTAAATACAACTCATCACTTGCACATGAAAAGTCAATCCATGAACCAATGTGAATTCACTCACATGGATCACTCACATGGATCACCAATTATTCAATCCTCACCTCTCCTCATAAGTTGATCTCAACAACTCATTTCTAAAATTCTTCCATAAAAGGATTGAATTTTGAGCTCAATAGGCCCACAATTTTAGAATTCTAATTGCATCCTTATGCTGTCATTTTATTTCATGATTTCACATAGCTAATTAAATAACTTTCATTTCTGCTTAAATTGAATTTTTTCATCATTTCTAAGCATGAATTGCATGATAATTAGCCTCATTTCTCAATAAATCTTCCATTCTAGAACTGAATGTGGCACTGATTTAATGCATAATCTAGGGTAATTATAGCTTAAATCATACTCTTCTTAGATATGAAGCAATATGTTGATTTCAATGGTTACATTATTATTTTCAATTGATTTCCATATTTCTAACCATTGATGTAATGACATATTGAAGTGTCGTGTTGCATCTTGTAGGTACATAATTCACATAGAGAAGATGCACCTGATCCTCTACCCATGGTGCTACTCTCATATAGGGCCTCTAAGTGATGTCATCTCTTATGCTATCTCGAATCTCCCTATAATAGTTTGTGTCCTCCACATCATGGTAGGTCAATGACTCCCCCCAACTCTACACTACAGGATGGTGTTCTTATCTCCCCTTCCTTCCTACTGGCCTAAGCACTATAATGTGCTCCCAACCCCACAACTAGAGTAAAGTGGTGAACCCTATAATCCTACCCTATCCATCTCCACCATAATATAGGATTTGATGGAGATCCATGTATAGCTCTGCTAACATCAAGTTGCCCCATGTTGCGGGTACACCCACATTTATGGTTGACATAATCACCAAAATAAGCACTGGTTCCATGCTAGTACCTCCTATGTGAGGGGCAATATACCCCAAAACTAATCCGCAAACATATAGATAAACCTGCCTCATTAGCACCGCATCTAGTTTGTTGGCCTAAGGCCAGCTATCCATGTCACAATATAGGTGTGACACCTGGCCCTAGCAACATTGTTACTACCTACTACTGGGTTGTGTCCCACGTAATAACCTCACTCCCTAGGATTGGTAGTTGGAAGATTTGGTACACATCCTCCAAAGTGATCATCATCTTCTCTGTCGAGAGATGGAATATCACCGTCTCTAAACACCATCGCTCACAGAGTGCTATCACCATCACCATGTATGTCCACCTATGGGGAATCCATGTGAGATACCTGAGCCTAATCGCCTCCACTCACACCCAGTCCACAGGCATGAATTGGTCGGTCGTACGTAGAACTGAAACATGTCTCGCTCGGGATGTTAATTGATCTATGGACCACTGCAACCAGCCAAATAAAATCATGTTAGTCTCCTTCTAGTAAAATATTTTTTCTAAAGAAACCCCCATCCCTTTCATCCTATTGTCTCATCCCCTTTCTCCATTTCCCTTTAACCCTATTCCCTGTGTTCCTACCAATTATGTTCCCTCCTCACGTTCCCACAACCCTAGGTCCTCGTGTTCTCACCATCGCAAAACCACTCAAACCAATTCACTACCCAAATCCTACAGAAATGCATTCCCACCAATTTCCTACCTTACCTTCGCAATCTCTCACGCGAACACCAAATTCCCCCCAAGCCCTCCTTTTTCTCTAGGAACGTGATCCTGCAAGAATTTGTTGCAGGATCACAATCCTGCGATATATAGCTACCTCCACAACCATTTTTGCATTCTTGCGATAAAACCTTAGCCATCCCCTTTTCACCCCACCCCATGCATATTTGCGGGATCGCGATCCCTCCAGACCTTCGGGCGATCCCGCCAAACTAGTGCCCGCGGGATCACTTCCTACAAACTTAAAACTTGCAAAAACAATAAATGCATAAAACAATGAGAATTTTTTTTTATCCTACCTGTCTGTCCGGCGCCCGACGTCACTGTATGATCCTCACAATGTCTGTTTGGTGCCTCGGTCATCCCCCATTTTCCATCACACTATTCTATATCATAGCTCAAAATTGCCAAAGGATTTCTAAGCTAAATATGCACAATGAGCATATTTCTTAGCCCTTGGACCCTTATATAGCCTCGCCCCTAACGACATTTCTGTCCCCAAGCCCCCCATCTTCTCCAAATTCATCCCTAGCCCCTAAAGTCTTGTTCATCCTACATCCTGTTGTCCCAGTACCCACTCTTCTCCTTCTTTCTAGTGAACCTCATTTCTTTTTGAGATGCTTCTAGGACCCCTGTTTCTTTCCCTATCGCCCTCTCAAGGGGGCATCACCCAATCTAACTATGTTCTTTATATCTTGGGGAAACTCCATTGCCTGTTACTTCTCTGCATCAGCTATTATTTTAAAACGTCTTCAAAATAATGTCATTGTAAGGAGAAAAATGTAGAGACCTAAATTTAATTACATATTTAGGTAATATTATTTAGTTTCTCTCCTAAGAGCATCAATAATTAAATATCTTATATTTTAATTAATCCATGTCATCCCCCTAGTTAATTAATTAAAGTTAACTATAGTACAATTAATCTAATGGAAACCCATAACCATTTAATTAATTAAAACCCCATTCCTCTATTAATTTAAATAAATACCCTTATCTATTTAAATTAATTCATAAACCCCTCTTTCCTCAACTTGTAAATTAAATAATACATTTAATTTAATTTGAGCACATGACTCCTAACTTTAACCCCTAAACTAACCTAACCTTAACCACCTAACATAAGGTTCCTACTCAATCCACTCCCTTCACACATACTAACCTCTCTCAAACTAGTTAATTAACCTTGATTAACTAATTAACCCCCACTCACTCTCTCTCCTCCCATCACATCTTCCTAATCCTCCCACTTTCAATCTAATCATCCCTAAGTCAATCCTGATCACTCCCTAAAAATTTGCACAATCCTTATCCAAGGATTAATAAATCCTAACCCTCACCCAAGTCAACCCTCATGTCACATCCTTCAAATCCCCAACCATATGTGTTTAAGTATTCTTTAAATGCTCTTACAACCCTCTTACATACTCCATCCATCTATTAAATTCTTGTCCCGTCTCACATCTCTCAAAGTGGTCACATTCTCCCATTCTTCCAAACCTCTCTCCTTTTAACACTTGTCATAATGAGAGGAATTTGAGAAAACACAATCCATGTGCTCTCTCTCAAATGCATCTCCATCCTTCCTCAAGTTTGCATCTTGACCATTTGTTTAACCCTCCTCTTTCCTATAAATTGAACCCTCTTCCCTTCACAAATCATCCACCTTTTATGCATTGTTATCATACCCATTTGAAGAATAAAGTCATCAACCATTACCTTATTATGTCAAAATTCCTCCAAAAAACTAATCAATTGAAGTGTGAAGCAAAGTTCACGAGCACACATCCAATTGATTTGGACAAATCTACTCAACAAGAAGGACTAACTTGGGTTTTTAGAAAGGTTTGCATACTCTTTGGCTTGCATTGTTTAATTTATTTCTTCTTTTTTGTCTTATCATATATGTTGCAATAGGTTATCTTGTTGATTGTTTTAACTTGTTATTCCATTCCCTAACACACTAATCTTTATTTCATACACCTGTAATAATAATAGTTAGATCCAAATCCTACTCCTTACACAAGAGAGAAATAAACAAGGAATACAAAGAAATAATGAAAATATTAATTCAAATCAAATGTGAACATTCAAAAAAAATTCTCTCCCTTGGTCTTCTCCTTTTAATACAATGCAGGATCTCAGATATTGCTCCAATTATGATAAAATGAAAATTCAAATATTGTGGTTGTCCAATTATGAGAATTAAGCCTCATTGTATAGAATTATGGACTTCAATCAAGACTGGGTGATTGAACAAATAACAGATATTGATTAAATAGATTACTAAACTTGATTGATTATAGGATTGAGACTGATTGATAGTTAAGTGGTTGCATGAACAAATTTATTGAATAATTAACTCAATTGATTGGAAGTATACTAGATAGATTGATCAGAAGACTGACTGCATGACTGAGAAAAGTGGATTGATTGATTACTTAGACTAAATTGAATGCAAAGAAGAATTGTTAGTTAGTGACAGTTAAAAGGGGTGGAATTGAAGGAATAATTAGCATTAAATAAATTCAAAAATTTATTTAATTATGCATGAGAGGAATAAATAAAATAATTTATTTATTTATTTTGAGAAGTAGTTTGCATTGGGGAAATGGAAAATTAACTAAAATGATGATTTTAGAAGATCAAGTTAAGTAATTAAAATTATCACTTAATTATGGTGATAATAAAAATGAAGAATATTATTAATTAAATAATACAATTATTTAATTAAACCAAAGAAAAGAGATTAATTTAATAATAACAACTATTTAATTGATTTTTAGAAGAATAATTAGGGAATATTTGATAGAATATTAATTAGAAATTAAATAATTAATTAAATTTATACAATTATTAGAAATGGAGGGAAATGATGAATTTGAAATTTTAATTAAGGAGGATGACACAAATAAATTGAATAATAAATATTATTTTAATTAATTAAGACAAACATTAGTAAATTGTCATGCACATGTGACAGGACAATTTTTAGTGTCTATAGCTTCTTTCACAATGAATGCATGAAGATGGTGGAAAACCCATAAAAACAATATCCTCACATGAAGAGATACATAATTTGTAATTAAATGTAGATTTGTAAAGAAGAAATGGCTAATGCACAAGACATGCCTATTTGTAAAGGAGCTTCCAATCAAGCAAAATATTAATTATTTTTTAAGTTATTGACTGATGAGAAGCAACAAACATATTACTATGGGTCCACTTATTTTATTGAACTTTAAAGTCACTACCTCATTCTTGACACATACATCAGGAACATAAATGATAAAAAAAGGATTGGGATATGCTAAAAGAAGATTTTGTTAAATTCTTTAACTTTTTTAATCAAGATGAGAAGACATATGAAGTACATAAATTATCCAAACTCATGTCACATTCCCAATTGAAAAGACACACAGTAAAAAATTAAGAGGAATAACTTCAACATGGAACCACAAGAGGTTAAATTATTAGGATCTTCCATGTCCATGTTAGAAGGAATAATAGTGATATTACCCAAAGTTTAATAAATTTTCACACAAAAACAATTGGTCTAGGAGGGATAAAAAAGGGTTCAAGGACCATAAAGGTGGAAGTGAAAGAAAAAGATAAGATTTTGATCACTAGAGATATAACACCTAAAAGAAAAAAGGTCATGCAAAATTATATTTATTGAAAAAGTTAAGGTAATGATAAATATGCTTCCCTTAAATTAGAAGTAGGTTAAGTACAAAATAAAGGGGTGTCATAGAATATAACCCCATAAGTGAAGAATAAGAGTAAATACTATAATGGAAACATGTAGGCATAAGATAAATTTGCACTCACATAGATGAACCATTGAAAAAAGGAAATTATGAAGGCTAAATGTGAGATCACCATGTTGTCTTGAGGACAATACAGTGTTTTAGGCTTAGGGAGAATGTTGGCAAGATATAGAGTTTTGAGTGTAGACACCTAATTTTGGTCAAGGTGAATTAATCTGGACTAAAGTGAGCAAAATCAATTAAAATCAATGCAAATCAATCAAACTATGAATTAATTTATTTTTTTATCAAAGCCTTAGATTAATCAAATCAAATAAATCAATTTAATTATGCAATTAAAATTAAACATTTAATTGTATAGTTAAAAATCAATTTAATTAAAATCCAACCCTTTTAAGGGTACACATGGCTAAAGAAATCAATTAAATAAATCCCTTAATTTCCTCATCTCTCACATGGTTTAGAATTCATCAACCAATGGGGATTGAGAATGGGAGCTCACATGGATCAAGATAAATTCATCCCACATCACACATCTTGCAAATGCATCTTGATCACTCAAATTGTCCCCTCATTTGAAACTACCCTTTAAATGGTCTTAACCTTTGAGACCATTGACCTAACCTAACTCTAATCATGAGTTAATCAACTCTACCCCCTACCCTTGGGAAATCCTTTAAATAGAAGCCATTTTTAATGTATTTTCATCACACACACTCATGAAGCAAAGCATAATCACTATAGGAAAATCATCTTGAGTTCATAGCAATTTCATCTTTATAATTTGCATTTTTGTGAACATTTGAGTTTAAATTAGCACAATTCTTCATCAATTCTCATATTAGGACTGTCATTATAGATGCTTAGGCTTAGAGCATATTATTTTCTTTCTTAATTAGAGAGCCATGATATGATCATTGTTTGATTTTCAATTCAATTAGTTCATCTTGGTTAAATCCTTTGAATTGATTAGATTACAAGTTAATTCCATGAAGGTATAGTTCTTATATACACAAATGACGCCCATCATGGGGCTAGAAGCCTCAAATCTAACAAAATTTGATCTTACTTGTTGAATTTGAAGTGTTTTGTGTTGAATATTTGACATTTGCAGGTGAAATGACATGTACAGGGGTGAAGTATGATGCCTTTTCATAATGAAGGAGTGCATATACTATTTCTTCTAACTCGGTCTAATTTTCTCTCAATGCATCAGAATGTAAAGAACCACATACGATAGTAAAGTTTGGCGCACTTACGTAGAAAAGGAGCATGTTTACACATAAAGCCAAGCACCTTTGCACAACAAAGTGACACGCAGAGGAGTTCTTTTAACACTTACTATTTTTCTGTAGCACATTTGAATTATCTTTTCACAAATCTGATAGGCTAACTAGCGCCTGTAGTTTTCAATTACCACGTGCAAATTTTTAAGTAGTGCTTACCAACAAAGTAGCATTGTGTAGATTTTAAAATAGCATGTACAGTTTTTTTTATAATTCAAAAATTTTCTGATAGACAACATACTAAATGAAGTTTACTAGTTATTTTGCAGATTTCAGAACACAAGTAGGTGCAGAATCTTGCGTTTAGGATCCATAGGCATGAAAGGGAGATCTAAAAGACTTTAAAGTTTAAAAAGAGAACTCATAATGCAATTATTTTGGAATCATTAAGTGAGGAGGACAAGCTTTATGAGCATTAATTAAAAGTTTTAAAAGCCTATAAATCTAAATTTCCTTCATTAAATTGAGTCATTTCACTTTGGACTTAGATATTAATTTTGAGTGATTTGAAGCACTTTTTGTTGTGAATTTGGTTGCCTCATTTTGTGTGATCTTTTTTGACTAACCTTGTTGGAGGATAGGAGGCTAAGGAGATGGAACTATCGCCACTAGGTGAGTATTTAAAAACAAAAAAAAAATCTCAAAAATGAGCCTAGCCTTTGCTAGCTTCAATTAAAGGTATTTTTCACATCCTCCTTGCATTGCTTAAACTGTGGCTTTTAAAAGTTACAAATCTAGCATAATTAAAAGTCTATTATTGTTTTCCAAAGAAAGCATTAGGCCTAAGCTCACAACTTTTCAAGTTGATCAAAATGCGAAACATGCTAACTTTGAAAATAGAAAGAAAGACTTGGGAATAAAAAAACTAAAATCCATACCTCCTTGTTTGTGGAAGAGAAGTGGATAGGTATATGCTCTTCACCCTTTGAGTGAATCAAAAATCCAAAAACACTTTGAATCCCTTAGTGTAAGAGGTGGTTAATTGAACAAAATCTTTCTATTGTGTTTGGAAGTGGAAGATAGTAGGGATATGATCTTTACCCTTTTGGGGTGAATCAAATTCCCAAACCTATTGGCTCACTTTATTTCTCTCTTTATGATGAACATGCTAGGAAATTAGAGGGCATGTCTCCTAAAAATTGCCTTACAAGGATGGTGAGAGGGACGACCCAAGTGGGATACAAACATCTTAGTTGTGGTAATCCAAACCACTATAATAAAAATTCATTCATCCTTAATGGGATGAGTGATGGGATAGATTGAGAATAGAGGCTCCTCTAGTAGTCCTTTTGGATTGCACAAAATTGTTTTTTTTATGCGTGTGGGAGGCCTCTATAATGGAGGATGAAACTCATGATATTTCAAATAGAACCCTAATTAAAACCTTGGTTAAATTAGTAATTATTACCTTGTAAAGCCATAATTAAGAGCCAATTTGATCATAGGTATATTGCGTGGAATATTTTCTTGTTGAAACTCATGGGAACGATAAAAAATATACACTTTTTGTGTAGAATTAGGGGTCAATATCAAGATTTGGTGTGTATGCTGGGATTGTATTATTGAAGATAATTATTCAATTGTGTATTGTCATTGATGTATACACAAATGAAGTGATGTTACACAAATGTCTATACCTAAATCAAGCATAGTTAGGGTATGCCAAGCTCTCTTATGAATTGAAGAAGACTCCAATATCAGCCAAAGTGATTTTTAGTTCTAACCGAGTTCACTCGGGAATTTCAGTGACAGTCATGCATTGAAGGATTATAGTTTTAACTGAGTTATATATTTAGTGTCAGCCGACTAAAAACAATTTACACTCTATGTTTAATTGGTTATATGCAGTCGACAGACTTAAGCTTTATTATTTATTTGGAAGGTTTTTCAGGCTGACTTGACAAGGCTTATCATATATATACAAGGTCAAGTTTGGATTTAAAATGTAGAAATATATGGAAGAGTGAAGGAAAAATAAGATGGAATTTTGATTAAGGAAAGAACATCCAAGACCGAGTTGCAATAGAATATTCAATCAGTGAGGATACAATTTAAAGCCAGAGCAGAGATTTGAATTAGCAAAGATAGTTGCTTCTTCAAACTAGTCAATCCATTGTTACTCTCTAACAATTGTAGCAATGATCCAAATCTCTTTATAGTGTAGACTTAACAGTCTTTCATAAATCCTCTCACAAGGTGGCATTTCTACATAGAATTTTTTGAAGACCTCTAACAAGGCCACTCCTAATAGGGTGATTAAATCCTCTAACAGGGTCACACCTAACAGTATGTTTTGTAACCTTTAACAGTGTTGGATCCTAATAGGACTCACTTTAGAAGAGTGAAAAATAGTAACTAGTTGCAACTGATGGTTTTTCCAAATTGGGTTTCCATGTTAAATCTTGGTTTCATCTATGTATATGTTATTTGTGGTGTGAGTGTTCCAAGGCTTGCTTGCACAATTTGTTAAGAAGACCTTCTTTGTCTTCTTCAATGACCCTAATCTACTCTAGGTCCTTATTAGGCTTAGATGATTAACTAAGTCCTAATATAACTCTCCTCTAAGAGTCTCACCCTTTGTGCTTCACCTTTAAAAGAGTAACACCCTTTGGGTACTTCACTTCTTCTCCTACACTTAGAAGGATCTAAGTGTCAACTCCACTCTAGTATTCACAAATCATTACAGGGGTACTAAGCATGTTGGAAACCATACATATTTTCCTATTTGACTCCATTTTGAGGGATCTCATAGCCCTTTTCAGTTGAACTCAAATTTTAGACCCTAAGAAGCCTAATTAGGCCTAATTCCTTGTAGCCTTTTCCAGAGACCTTTTCCCAATTCTTTCAAAAATTTCCCAAAGAACTTGAAAAAATAATCCCAAATTCATATACCCTTTTTCATTTCACAAAGGCTTTTGAAATTTTTAGTCTCACAAGCCCTCCATACATAGGGTTCCTATTATCTAGAACCAATAGGGCTAATAGGCCTAATTAGTAGGACTTAATTGTTTTCTTATTCAAAACTCAACCAAATGGATTGTTGAGTTCCTAAATCTCTCAAAAATGTAATATTACATCATATACCACCTATTTCTACTCTTTCCCTATACTATACTTTCCTTTCCCGCATGAAATGCTCACTTTTTCATCTCTAAACCTCTAACTGGGCACTGTTAGCTCGCATAGGGCTTGGGACTAAAAATAGAAACTCAACTCCAAAAGACTCCTACCTCTACGTATGTATAGACAAATGAATCCCCTAACATATCCACTTAGCCTTAGGAAGATCCCATGGTTAGATCTCATGGGGGAGCCATGAAATGACAAACTGGTTACGGCAGGACCAGTGAGCTTCCTAAACTAAAAACAATTTATCTAAGACCTTAAAATAACTCAAACCTAGATTATTGAATGGAAAAGTCTTAGAACTATCCTATGAACACAAAACAATCACTATTTCAAAGCTTTTACTCCATATGATAGCACTATCACAATGAAATGCTTGGGTTCTTCACAAAATCAGAGTTGCAGAGCTATATTCAAAAAGCAATATTTCTTACAATCATCACTACTGATGAGATTCGAGCCTCTACATACATTAGATGTCATCTTCCATGTTTTTAGGGACTATTGGTCGATATCCCACTCCTATCTTCTAGGGGGATCCAAAGTAACCAAATGTTGCATGCAACATTGTAACAACTTTTGGCATCTTTTCCATTATGCCAACTTCCTAAGTTTTAGGGCCTCTATCCTCTATATCTCAAGGAACCAACTTCATTAATGGCCTCCAAGCATCTCTATGACAAAATTTATGTGTTTAGGACACATTCAAAGCTCAAATCCATCACTATGCTTCTAAGCCTAAGAAAATTAAAAAAGCTACTAACAATGACTATTTTGGTGACCTTAGTCCTAATGACTAACTCACCTAGTCCACAATGCAATGCACTTCTAACATCCAAAGTAAATGAACTATCTTGACTTGGCCAATGTCAAGTACAAGCCAAAACATCACAACTATGGAGGTTAGCCTAGGTGTGCTCCTTGACCATCCTCCCCAAAACAAGAAGTTCAATCCACCCTTGGATTGAGTAGTCTAGGATCAATCCCCATCTTCTTAAACTCTGATTATTTAATCCATAATGCATCAGCATCCATTTGATCATGTCTCTTGATCAAGTGTTCTTTGTACTCCTTGTTTCTAGTCTTCTTGTAGACTTGGGTATCTAGTATGTTGTCAACTTGCTTAACTGTAGCAGGAGGTAGTTTGAGCTCTCCAACATCTCTGATCACTTCACTGAGGCTTTGATCCATGTATGGTGTTGGTCCTTTTTAATGAACCATGTCTGCAATGTTAAAGATAGGGGACAATCCACTGTCTTTCGGTAGCTCCACTCTAAAAGAATTATGACCATACTTTTCTAAGATAGGAAAGGGACCCATCCTTCTCATCTAAAACTTATCAGGGACTCCCTTTTGAAGTCTAGAATTGTTTATATGTATCATTACCAAGTCTCCCACATTGAACTGAAGTTCTCTTCTATGCTCATCAACCTTATCCTTATACTTCATAGTATTCTCTGTCAAAGTCTTCCTGACTATATCATGTATCTCCTATATTTCATAAGCAAAATCATCTTCATATCCACTTTCCTTCACTCCATCATTTAAGTCTCTTAGATCATAGACTCCTCTAGAATGTAGACCATAGACTATCTCAAAGGGACTCTTCCCTGTTGACCTGTTTATAGTGCCATTGTAGGCATACTCAGCCTGTCCAATCAATTGATCCCATTGCTGACCATATTCCTTGGTCAAGCATCTTAATAGATTTCCAAGGCTTCTATTCACCACTTCGGTCTCACCATCAGTTTGGGGATGATATGCAGAGCCAAAGGATAATTTAGTGCCTAATATTTGCTAAAGAGTCTTCCAAAAATGACTCATAAATTTAGTGTCTCTATCTGACACAATTCTCATAGGTAACCCATGGATTCTTAATACCTCTTTGAAGAAGAGAGAGGCTATTTATATGGCATCACTAGTGGACTTGCATGGCACAAAGTGAGCCATCTTTCTGAATCTATCCACAACTACATATACACTATCCATGTTTTGTCTTGGATAACCCAACTACAAAATCCATGCCCAAGCATTCCCATGGCTTAGTGGGAATAGGTAGTGGTTGATATAGGACTACATTTGAAGAAGTAACTTTGGCTTTTTGACATACTATGCAACTTTCCACATACCTCCTAACATCAAGGTTCATTCTTGGCCAATAATAGAAGCTTTGAACAAGTTCTTATGTCTTAGTGATCCCAAAGTGACCACTCAATGCACCATTGTGATTTTCCTGAATTAAGTTCTCCCTAATAGACCCTCTAGGGACACATAACTAATTTACCTTAAACAAAAGATTGCTTTGCAAAGTGTATTCAACATACTTTCTATGAAAATGATTCTTGTATTCAACACATACCTTATAAATGTCTGCAAATTCTTCATCATCAGCATATAGATCCTTTAAATGATCTATTCCCATGCTCTTCAATTGGATCTCTTGAATGGTAAGAGATCTTCTACTCAAGGAATCTACCACCTTGTTGAGTACTCCTTTCTTGTGTTTGATATTAAAGGTGTATGCTTGCAGGTATTCAACCCACTTCATGTGCTTGTGACTCAACTTTTCTTGAGAGTTCAAGAAACTTAAAGCTTGATTATCGGAATAGACAATGAACTCATTGGGGATTAAATAGTGTCTCCACTTTATTAAAGCCTAAACTAGTGCATACATTTCAAGGTCATAAGAAGAGTACTTCTTCTTAGCTTCACTCAACTTCTCTGAATGAAATGACACTGGTTTTCCCTCTTGGCTTAGGACAACTCCAACAGCCACATTACTTGCATCACACTCAATAGTGAAAATCTTCTCAAAGCTTGGCAAGACTAAGACAAGTTGGGAAGTAATCATTTCTTTTAACAACTCAAAGTTCTTAGTAGCTTGTTCATTCCATATGAACTTAGTCTTCATCCCTCCTTTGATTGTATCCAACATAGGAGCACAAGTAGCACTAAACTACCTTATAAACTTCCTATAATATTGAGCAAGGTAATGAAAACTTCTTACCTCTGTTTCCGTCCTTGGAGTAGGCCAATTCATGATGGCTTACACTTTACTCTTGTCCATTTTTAGATTTCCATGAGATAGAACAAACCCAAGGTATAACAATTCTATTTTAATGAACTCACACTTCTCCAAGTTGATCATCAACTTCTCTTCATGAAGCTTCTTGAAGACAGTCTTAAGGTGTTGAAGATGCTCCTCTCTTGTCCTACTATAAATCAGTATATCATCAAGATATACTACTACAAATTTGCTAATGTAGTCTTTGAGGACTTCTTTCATAATCCTCATGAATGTGGAGGGGGAATTAGACAGTCCAAATGGCATGACAAGCCATTCATACAAACCTTCATTGGTTTTGAAGGTTGTCTTCCACTCATCTCCCTCATGTATCCTTATTTGGTGATAGCCACTCTTCAAGTCTATCTTGCTATAGTACTTAGCTTCACCTAGACAATCTATTAGGTCTTCAATCCTAGAAATGGGGAACCTATACCTAATAGTTATCCTATTTATGGCTCTTGAATCAATAAAAATCCTCCAAGTTCCTCCTTTCTTAGGTGCTAGGACAGTGGGTACAGCAAAAGGGCTAATGCTCTTCTTGATAAGACCTTGATTTAGGAGTTCTTCTATTTGTCTAGCAATCTCCTCATTTTGTTGAGGGGTCATCTTGTAAGCTACTTTATTGGGTAGGGTAGCTCCTGGTATAAGGTCTATCCTATGACTTATGGCACTTTTAGGGGGTAATGTTGATGGTTGTCCATCACTTACTATATCTTCATAAGTCTGCAACATGCTTTGTATCTCCTTAGGTATCTCTGGCTTCTTGTCTCCTTTGTCTTCATTTTTTTCTCTTGGCCTTAGCACCAATTCATAGCCAACTCCTTCTCCTTCTTCCATGGCTTCTAAGAACTCTTTTTCTCCAACCATGGGTACATTAGGACCTATTGTCTTCACTTCTACATCCTCTAATAGATATTTAATTTTGAAAGTTACTTTGTCCTTCTTAAATGTATAGGAGTTCTTCACCCCATCATGGATAGCTTGGTGGTCAAATTTCCATGGCCTTCCTAGGAGAAAGTGACATGCATCCAAGGGAAACATATCACATAGGACCTTGTGCTTATATCTCTCTAAAGAAAAATCCACCCAAGCCTGCTCATTGACTAAGACATGTTGTTCCTTATTGAGTCATGTGACATTGTAAAGATGGGTGTGGGGTATCCTTGTCATGCTTAACTTGCTGACTGCTTCCTCTAACATAATGTTGTCAGTAGACCCTGAGTCAATAATGACTCTACACACTTTTCCCATCACCTTACATTTGATTCTAAATAGGGACCTTCTTTGGCTTGGCTCTTCTTTAACTGGCTCCTTGATCAATGTTCTCCGCATCATGAGGTTCTCACCTTCTTCTAAATTTAATGATACCTCAGAGTGTGTCTCTACTGCATTTGTCTCCTCATGAACTAAATTAGTTCTTTTGTTACCTCCTTCAGAAGTACTACCCTTCTCTAGAAACCTATAGGTAGGGTTTCCCATTTGGTTACAATGATAACATTTCATATTGGCAAAGTAATTGCCTCTTCCTTGTCCACCACTTCTTCCTCTGAAATTTGAGTTCCTTCCTCTACCACCTCTACTAGAACTTCCCTCTTGCTGCTCAGTGTATTTGAATTCTTCTTGTGTCCTTGATTATGAACTTCTTCCACCATAGCCACCTCTTTTTCCTCTACTATCCCTTCCTCTACCTCTTCCTTTGGAGGTTTGTTCTTGTTTTCTTTTGCTTTTCTCCTCTATTTTCAAGGCCATTTGATAACATTGGTGAATGGTTTTGAAGTTCACAAGACTCATATCTTCTTGAATAGACCACTTGAGTCCATTCAAATATCTAGCTAGCTTGATGCTTTCATCCTCCACCACTTGTGACCTTAAGCACAACTTTTGGAACTCCTCAGTGTATGTTTGGACATCCAAATATTTTTTTCTGAGATTGTGTCTTCTTCTATGCAGCTGAACCTCATAATCATCAGGCAAGTAAGTTTTCTTTATCTTGCTCACCATGCCCTTCCATGTGACTATAGGACTCTTTCCTTCTTTCTCCTTTTCAGTTTGAGTAAACTTCCACCATGTGAAGGCTGAGCCTCTCAACCTAGATTTGGCAACATTCACTTTTTGGGCCTCTATTACACCAACACATTTGAAATGGTTTTCTATACTATCAATCCAATCCACAATTGAATCTGGATCCATTTGTCCACCAAATAGTGGTACACCTTCCAAAGCTTTGCCACTTAAAAACTTCAGTGCCTTTAAGAAGGGTTCTTCAACAATAATAGGGTCAGGGGTTGGAGATTCCTCTTCTAATTCCACTCCCTTCTCCCTTTTGTTATGCCCTGCATCCCCGTCCCTACATTTTGTGTGCAAAATGTTGGGTCCCCCTTTTTTTTTTGTTGCTTTTCTTTTTTGTTGTGGCTCTACCTTGTCTTTCTTTTCTTTGCTTTTCCTTCTCCGGGGTTTTCTTCCCTGGAGAGTGTCATTTTCTTGGTTCGTTTTCCCCTCTAGAATCCCAGATCCTGGAGGTGGACTTTTGGTGGGAAGGCAGATTCCGGACCCTGGGATTCTTTGTGATGATGTTCCTAAGTCTTAGGAACATCATCGTAAGGAATCCCCGGGCCCAGAGTCCGGATGTTTTGCCTAGCCTAAAATTTTCAGAGTGTGGAGGATTACTTTTTACCACGGGTATAAATAGACTCGCCTGTCATTATCACACTTACCGTGATTAAAATCTTTGAAGCACTTGGAGAAAAATAGAGTGATTTCCAAAGAAATTAGCAGAGCAGTTACAGAGAGATTTGTAATAATCGGAGCTTAACACCTTCTACTGTTCTCAGACGTACGCTAGCGCTCCGTGGTGGTGACCTTGATAGCTTGACAGTTTGTAGCTGTTGTAGAGTTCTCCTGGTAGTCTTTCCTTCCTCCGCCTTCTGTATTTTTAGGTTGGTTTCTCTACTTCCCTCCTCTCCCTTCTTGCTTTTGTTTTCTATTTTTTCTCTATTTTTTGCTTTTCGTTGTTTTTGGTTACTTTGTTTTCGTTTGTTTCTTTGGCTTTCTGGTTTTGCCACTTGCTGGTGGCTCGGCTCTGCCAGAAGGTTGTCCGCCTTCTGTGCAACTACAGACCCCGTAGACTATAATATCGCCGAGGTACACTTGGGAAAAAGAGGAAAGCAGGGTGAAGTAGACCTGCTGAAAGAAGCAGCAAGGGCAGTGGAGGCCCGATACGAGAAAGAGGCCCAGAGGCTCAAAGCAGA
>MU226773.1:1616626-1628122 GCA_018584345.1 Thuja plicata | reverse complement strand
ACCTGCTGAAAGAAGCAGCAAGGGCAGTGGAGGCCCGATACGAGAAAGAGGCCCAGAGGCTCAAAGCAGAAAAGGAGAAGAATGCCAACCTTCTTGGGTTGTTTTATGAGCTAGCCAGACCCATCAGTGCCATCCCTCCATAGGCCTCCACCTCAGAAGAATTACCACAGAGTGACATAGACTCCCTGCGAGTAATGAAGAAGAAAGCCCAAGCGGTTGATGAATGGGCCAATCTGCAGATAGGAAACATACGACATTTCCTAGTATCCACTCTCCCAGATCTATACACAGCCCGGCAGGTTATTCGCCAGGCAGAAGCACTAATTGAGCAGTGGGAGAGTGATGCTAAGAATTACTAGGCATGGAAGGCAGAGCTCGAAGAGCTCCTCACCCTGGGAGAAGATATAATTTTCGAATCCAGAATTCTGGGTGAGGAATCGTTTGATTTCGTAAAGACTCAGCACTCCAAACTAGACCTCACATTGGAGGTAACCAAGCAACTGGTGGAGTCCTTACAAGGAAAGGTGAACAAAGTAAAATATTCTTTTAATTTATGTAAATCTTTTGTAATAAAGGCTTCCGGGATGGATCCCTTCAGCGCAGATACTTATACTCCCGAGGAGTCAGTTTTGGGAGGTTTTGATGAAATGGTGGGCTCCCGGTATCAATCTCCAGAGGGAATAGATGGGGCCAAAATGGTTAAGTTGACCAAGGTGGTGCTCAGAGGCCATGACGCCGCAAAGATGGCGGACAAGTTTAGAATTAATGTTTCGAAACTGGGGGAACAAGTTGAGATGGCCAGATTCAGAAGGGCCAGTCTGAAGAAGATTGATGAAGATGACATTTTCTGCCTCCTTTAGGCCTTTGGTGATAATAAATAGCCTTGAGCATTCCACAGGAACCGGGGAAGTTTGAGCATTCAGTATTCTTTATTCTTTTGGGGACGTAAGTTCCCGGATCCCGGATCCACAATTTTGTATTCTTTAAAGTGATCTGCGTCCCAGTCCCCGAAGCCGACCGGTCACTTTCAGAGGCAGTTAATTAAGACTATCAGAGGGTAGTTGGATACATCAAGAGGCATTGGCTCAGCAGTTGGTTTCTGACAGGGGGATCCTCCTGAGGCATCGTTCAAAGGTACATCTGGCACATTGGAGATAGGGCACCACATTTCCCATTTATGAGGCATGTAGCCTCGATCCCAGAGGGACCTACTTTCTTCTTTCTTCTCTCTGGCTCTCTTCTCGAGGCTGATTCTTCTGATGTATATTCTTATCTTCTTCCTCTGACCTGGTAGACCTATTCTATCTCCAGGTCTTTTGTAGGGTGGCGCAGGTAGTACCGGCCCCAGATATTGTATTTTACTCAAATGCAGTAAGTTAGGGTTAGGGTTAGAGAGTTGTATAAATAGGCAAATCGATCTATTTCCAAGGGTCGGCAAAATTGATGATTTTGTTGTCCATAAGAAATAGAAAAGTAATTTCTAGCCTATTCAGTTACAGAGCTTAATGCTCTTTTGTTCTGTTCTTAGTAGTTAGATGCTCCCTTGGAGCCACCATTGTATCACGCACCAGTGCTTGCTGGATTGAACATTAATGAAGAAGGAAGGATTCATGGCAATGCTGTTGTTATCATCTCTACTTCCGAGTTAATGGTATTTCATGTTTTAACGTTCTGCATGTCCTTTGCTCTGAATGTGTTAAAGTAGATTAATGACCTCTTTATTCCCGCTACTGATAAAATGCTAACTGATGGTTGTGTATTTCTTTGGTATTTAGTAGTCTTTCAGAGTATTGTTGATGTTCCAGACTATTCAGCATGACTGTAGTTAGATAAATGTTTCTAACCCTGCAGGATCTTTTTCGTTTTATTTGCAAAGTGTGGAATACTCTAGGAAACCCTCACTAAATCGAATCTCTGGGAGAAATGAGTTGAAGTAACCAGCTATCCCCCTCGAAAATAGTCACCTCTCCCAACCGAGCCCTGCACCGTCGTGACCCAACACCCAGGTGCTTGAAGGCCCAGAGGATTTATTTCCCCCAGACAACCTTTACAGGCGGAGTTGGCCGATTTCTCTAGAACCCGGTGACAACTTATGACTGTTGGCGGACCCGATCAGCAAAACCCCGTCAACAGAAACTGGTGCTAGAAGGAGGGCATGAACTCATCCCCCTCCCAAGATTCTGATTTTACACCTCCTGAGGGTTCCCCAAGTTGTATTTTTAGGAGAGAAGCCTTTAGTGGGATTGGGTCCTTTTCCCCTGCTAAATTTGAAAGAATCCTTAGGTCTGCCCCGAACCCTGAAAGGTTTGTCGAACTCGAGCCTCCTGCTCGAAAGAAATGGACGTCGAAAGTCATACCAGCCACTATTGTCTTGGGATCTACCATATCTCCGAATACTCAAACTCCCCAGACGGTCCTGCAAACTAGTACTCAAGCTACCCAACATATAGTTCCCCCAATGGCTATATATTTTGGAAACGCTGGGTCCCCAATGGGTACTTTTCCGGGCGCAATCAACGACTTACCTTCTCACCTAGAGAAGATTTGCCCGCGATATGAGCACTTGGGCTCACGGACCGCAGAAGAACACTTACAGGCATACAAAGATGCCATGAATCGACACCAGATCCAGCATGAAGATGTTGTGACCCACATGTTTCCCTTGTCCTTGGGACAAAGCGAGTTGAACTGGTACCTAAACCTTCCCGCCAACTCCATCAACACATGGCATGATATGGAGGACACCTTCTTGGCTGCCTTTCGTGTGCATGTGGACCCAGCCTAGTCCCACAGTCAGTTCATCTCCATCATAAAGGAACCCAATGAGCCTCTCGCAGCATTCAACCATAGGTTCCAGCGTGCCCTAAAGAGGTGCATAGGCCCTTTTGTCCCATCGCCAGATGTTACCATACATACATACCTTAATGCGATGGACCCTTTCGTTGCCACTCTCCTCTGGAGAAAAACCGCCCCGGGCGACCGGGATACTCTGGCAAAAGTCTACAACCTGGCCTTAGAGTTATCCCGCGGTCTCAATAAATCCCCGGGCAGGATTGGACAGAACACACCGTTCAACATGGTCCCCGGTGGAACTGCTTATGCCGGGGGTTACAATCCCAATCTGGAAATAGGTTCCCCTTCAATGGTGGTGAGTCCCCCGCCACCTTTGGTAGACCAACAGGCACGATATGTCTACCCCTCCCAGACCCAGATGACACCGGGTCTAGAAGTCTTCCCTTGGAATCAACCACAGCAGACGCAACAAGCTCAGACACAACCATCCGGAGTGCCCTTCTTCCAGTCATCCGTGGCTGGAGGATTTCCGCCCTCGACTCTGGTCAATCCTGCTGCCTTCCCGGGAAGCCAACAACAACCACAGCCGTCCCATTGTGATGCTAACACTCAGTTGACCGCCGAGGTTGAGTCCCTCCGGCGAATGTTGTCCACCCTGACCATGGACATGGGTCAGCTGAAGGCTGGGTCTTACGCGCCCCAAAATTCAAATTCCCAGAGGGGAAATATCTTCTCTGGCCAACGAAACAACAATGCCGGAAGAAGAAACTTCAACAACGGGCCAAGGCCCAACCAAAAACAATGGAATAATAACGCTAACACCAGAGGCCCGCCTCTGAATCAAAACACCAACCAAAATGGTGCTGGACCATCCCACTTTATGCCAGTCACAGACTTCCAGCCCATGACTAATTGGTGTCAGCTACATGATACAGGTTCGCACAATGTGGTAAATTGTGCCACTTTGGAGAAAGTCATAATGATCTCCCAGCTAGACAGGCAACAAACGCACGATACCACTCCCCTAGAGCCCCCTATCCAAGAGAAAACTCACAGTGCCTTCACCTGTGATACCATCTTCTTCGGTGCTTCTGGAGAAGATGAAGAAGAATCTGAACTACAGGGATTCTTTGATGAATCCATCCCGCCCTTTGAGGCCAATGCCTTTACCAACCCACGGGCTCCATACAACACCCAGAGCCAGGCGGGTAAAGGAACAGCTTACACACCCGTACCTCCTACCAAAGATACTCCTCCTCCCTGAAGTAATACCACTGATCGACCTACCCCTCCAAAAGTTCCTAGCTCTAACCAAGCAAAGGATCTCGCAGAGGAAAATCACCAGTTCCTGGGAGGAAGATTTAATATTACGAAGGCGTTAGAGCAGACCACCACCTCCATGACCTTGATGGAGGTTTTGTTAAATTGTCCCAAGCAGAAGAAGTCCCTTCTGAAGCTCTTAGGGAACCCGGAAGTAGTTAGCCGCCCACCCAAGACGGTCTCATTTGAAGATGCTAATGCGGCTGTCTTCTAGGGAAATAATGAGGATCCTCCCTTCTTGCTAGGCCTGAACATTTACGGCAAAAATATACACAACTACCTAGTAGACTCAGGAGCTTCGGGTAACATCATGCCCTTATCTATTTTCCAGAAGCTCAGACTCAACCCCACCCCGTCTAATGGCGCAGTGATCCAACTGGATAAAACTACTATGAAAATGGTGGGGGAACTGAAAAACATCTGGATACATCTTATCCAGGACCCCAGGATAGCCAGCATTATCGGCATCCAAGTGGTGGACATCCCAGAGACTTACAGGATGTTACTAAGTTGGAATTGGTCTAAGTCCTTAAATAGATACTTTTTGACTGACTTCACCCACTTGTGGCTTCCTTGGGAAGGAGAATCCAATCAGATCCGGGTCGAGAGCGAACCCCAGATGAAATAGGCCCTCACCAAAGTTGGGAGGGTCAACGAAGTCCTTTTTTCTAAATCTTCTCTGGGGGTGTACCGACCTCTTGAGATTTTAACATTTGATTTCATCCCCGGAGAAGATCCCGTAGTATTGCAAAGAGCACAGGACTTAGAAGAAAAGCTGAGAGTTGAAGTCAACTCTCAAGGCCCCACAATGACCCTTTCCACACTCCTATCGGGCACTTGGTGCCGAGTGCATTACCAAAAAAATTTAGAGCACGAGTGTGAGCCATGTCGATCAATCGCTACCCGGAAACTTGATATCCTCCAGAGTGAACATGCAACCAATTCCCCGGGACCCAGTACTTCTACGGGATGCACCCCTTTGGTGCCATCCACCCAGGAATCACAAACCGAAATGCCTCTGGGGATAAACTCCACTTTTACGCTGGTAGTCCAAGAGAAAATCCCCAAGTCCCCCAGCGACAATCCAAAGAAAACTCCCCCTCCCCAGCCCCAGATTACAAACTTTGACTTATGGACTCTTAAATTTGATGGGTCCCAATCCAAACAAGGTTGTGGGGCTGGAGTAGAATTAATCAACCCGCGAGGGAAATCCTTCCTCGCATCCTACAGGTTGCAGTTTAACTGCACAAAAAATGTCACAGAGTACGAGGCTTTGGTCCTTGGACTCCTATTCGCACTAAGGAAAGGTATCACTTGCCTCCGGGCCCTGGGTGATTCAGAGTTGGTTGTTAAACAGGTCCGGAGTCAATACACATGTCAGGACAAAAGGCTTGCTGCATACCGCAACCGGGCTTGGAGCTTTATTGAAGATTTCAATGCCTTTGGCATTGACCTTATTCCCCGGCGACGAAACTATGTCCCGGATGCCCTAGCTATTTCTGCCAGCACACTTGAGCCGATGGCCGGCTCACGACTCCGGAGATTTTCAGTTGAGATGGTCCCTACCCCCTCCATTCCAGATAATGTCACCCACTTTCAGGTTTTCAAGGACGACCAACATATCCTGGCCTTCATGGCCAATGTTGGTGTTTTTGAGGATCAGATAGTGGAAGAACGAGACCATGATGACACTGGATAGGGTGATGAAGACGATGGGATCATGGACTTGCCCACCAACACTATCCCGAAGGGGATGGTTGCACTGGAATGAATCTTTGACTCAGACCCTCGGGCCCGTGATAAGGTATCCTCCTCCCCTGAGGGAGGAAAATTTGAAAAAATTAACATCGGCCAGCCCGGTGAAGAGAAGATCATCCACATAGGCACCTCCTATTCCCCTAAGGAAAAGGAGAAGATTCTTGCAGTTCTCTGAGAATACATCAATGTAATTGCCTGGGGGTATGAAGATTTAAAGACGTATGACACATCTATCATGACCCACACCATTCCCCTGAAGCCGGATGCTAAGCCCTTTCGGAAAAAAACAAAGACCATTCAACCCCCTGATAGAGCCTCTGATTCGTCAGGAGGTAGAAAAACTGCTGTCAGCTCAGATTATCTTTCTAATCCGGCACACTACGTGGGTTGCCAACCTGGTCCCAGTCAGGAAGAAAAATGGTGAGATCCGCCTTTGCGTGGATTTTTGAACTTTGAATAAGGCATCTAAAAAGGATAATCACCCTCTCCCCTCGTTGGATGAGGTGTTGCAGATAGTAAATGGATCCCAGATGATGTCTTTCCTGGATGGATATTCTGGGTATAACCAGGTCATGGTCAAATATGAGGATAGAGAGAAAATAGCGTTTACCACCAAGTGGGGAACGTTTGCGTACAGGAGAATGCCCTTTGATTTGATCAACGCAGGGGATACCTTTCAGAAGGCCATGGACATTGCATTCGAGGGCCTTGTAAATCGATGCATAATCATCTACATGGATGATTTGACCGTCTTCTCCCGGGACAGGTGTGATCATGCCGCCCACCTCGCTCAGATCTGTGAGAGATGTCACCGGTACGAAATATCCCTCAACCCTAAGAAATGCATATTCAGGGTCACCGAAGGGAAATTGCTAGGGCATATTGTTTCTGAGAAGGGTATATCAATCGACCCTGATAGAGTTGAAGCGTTGCTAAACTTACAGATGCCTGGTAGCAAGAAAGAAATGCGATCCTTCTTTGGAAAAATCAACTTCGTACGTCGATTCATCACAGGATTCATAGAGATAGTCAAACCACTCAACGAAATGATGAAAAAGGATACCAAAATTAAGTGGAGTCCCAAAGCAAAGCGGGCATTCACCCAGATAAAATAGACCATAACAGAGGCACCTGTCCTGGCTAGTCCAGACTATTCCCTTCCGTTCTACATCTACTCATTTGCTTCACCGCATTCTGCCGCGGCAGTGTTAACCCAAAAGGTCGACGGGGAGGAACGACCAATTACTTTCATGAGTTCCCCCTTTAAGAACACCGAAGTCCAGTATTCATCATTGGAAAAATAGGCCTTTTCTCTAGTTCGCACCGTGAAGAAATTCCAGCATTATATTCTCCAGAGTAAAGTGCATGCTATCATCCCGGACCAGGCTGTCAAATCTCTGCTGATGCAGAGTGAATTGGGCGAGAGATGGAGGAAATGGATGGCCATCCTCCAGGAATATGATTTAGAGATGCAGCCCATGAAAATAGTCCAAGGCCAAGGACTAAGTCGTACGATAGCAGAAGAGACTCCCCACATAGAATGTCATACTTACACGGTGGATTCCATTACCTAGGATCCGTGGTACACCGATCTGGTATATTTTCTGCTAAATAACAAATTCTCGGAGGGATTACCTCCCCACAAACACCGTGCCTTGCGGATGAAAAGTGCCCATTTCATGATCAAAAACTCCGCGCTTTACTGTCAGAATTACAAGGGAGTGTACCTCCGGTGCATCAACAGGGACCAAGCTGTGAAAATAATTGATGAATTTCATGGATAGTTTGGAACCAGGCATGGTTCAGCCGATGCCACTGCCCATCAGATCCTCCAGGCCGGATACTATTGGCCCTGTATCTTCAAGGATGTTTACGCTCATGTCAGAAAATGCCACACTTGCCAAACTGCAGTGCATCGTGAGCATAACCCAGCCATGCCTCTGCAACCAGTCTACGAGGCTAGAACCTTTGCCCAGTGGGAATTTGACTTCATTGGGGAGATCAACCCCAACTCGTCTGCCAACCACCGATACATTCTGACTGCTACTGATTACTGCACCTGGTGGTCTGAGGCTATACCTTGCAAAAATAACACGGCGGACGTAGTTATCAAGTTCTTGGAAGAAAACATCGTCACAAGATTTGGAATGCCCTTTGCTTTAGTATGTGACAATGGTCCGGTGTTTTCTTCTGCACAATTACTTGAATGGACCTACAACCGAAAGATCACGTTGAAGTTCTCCAGCAACTATTACCCCCAGGGAAATGGTGTTGCTGAATCTACAAACAAGAATCTACTTGAGGTGATCAAACATCTATTGGAACAAAATCCCCGGGATTGGCACCAAAAATTGAGATACGCCCTCTAGGCAGATTGTATTCGTATTAAAGCCGCCTTGGGAACATCCCCATTCCACTTGGTTTACGGTCAGAACCCTGTATTCCCAGTCAACTTACAGATCCCAGTTTTACAATTTATGTAGGAATTCAACAACAGGGACAACATTGTGGAGGTTCGGCTCCTAAATCTAGTGCGGATGGAGGAACAACGAGACGCATCCCTTGAAAATTTCGCGCATCATCAAGCAATAGTAAAACGATGGTTTGACAGAAGAGCCCAATACAAGGCTTTTCAGATCTCAGATCTGGTCTTGCTGTGGGATAAGGCCTAGGAGAAGAAAGGAAAGCACACCAAGTTCCAATGGCTCTGGCTCAGACCATACCTGATTTCAGAAATCTATGGAGAAAATACTTATCGCCTCAACACCTTGAATGGAGAACCTGTCGCATTGCTTGTTAATAGGCAGTTTCTCAAACATTACTTCGAGTAAGGGTAAGCTTGTCCAATGTTGTATTATATGTAAATATCCTCTTGTGAATAGTTTTGTTGGCTGCCTTCCGGGGCAGTCTTCCTTTTTGCTTTTGTTGTCTTTGTTTTCGCTTTTGGTTTTCTTTTGGCCCCGGCATTTTGTTCCATCTTGTAGAATGGGAATGCTTTGCATAACTTTGGCTTATGGTGCAATGCCTCTGGCATGGTGAACATTAGAATCTATCTTTATCACAGTGGAATCAACCCGGTCTTCGGGATTGTTTGCAGGTTATGGCACATTTTCGAGCAATCTCCATTGGGCGTTATCTCTGAGAGTCTGGCAATTAGTGAATAATAATAGTATAAGGGACAAGTAATCAGACACGTCGAGGGTAGATCAGCTGTACTGATTGGTTGATCCACGTCTGAAAATCCAAAGGAATTCCTTCCAGGTCTAGAGTTTTATCCTCTCCAAATATCTAAATATAGGTGGATAGGTGAAAGAAGTACTGCCATTTGAATTTTAGCTAAGCTTGGGCTCCATGGTGAAAGAAGTACCGCCTTCCCTACCTAGAAATAAATAAATGAAGTAATGGGGATAAGCGGGATGAAACTCTGGTCTCCGGGGGAAAAGCAATTAAATTGATGACTGGTTCGATGTAATTAGCACCGTTTCTCTATTTCCTCCTAGAGGTCATTGGCTTGATTTCCTTCCAAAGCACACATGACACCACTGATGAAAGGCTACGGACTGACTCCTATGTGGTCGGGTTCTCTCGGATATGCTGCTCTCTACTTGTCAAATGCTTTAGGAGGATGATTTACTCCAGTTGTGCTAACCAGAGATTCTATGGTTCTCAAATGCGCTAAGGCATTTGTCCCAGATAGTCACTATTTGTTATGCCCTGCATCCCCGTCCCTACATTTTGTGTGCAAAATGTTGGGTCCCCCTTTTTTTCTTGTTGCTTTGCTTTTTTGTTGCGGCTCTGCCTTGTCTTTCTTTTCTTTTCTTTTCCTTCTCCGGGGTTTTCTTCCCCGGAGTGTGTCATTTTCTTGGTTCGTTTTCCCCTCCAGGATCCTGGATCCCGGAGGTGGCCTTTTGGTGGGAAGCCAGATTCCAGACCCTGGGATTCTTTGTGATGATGTTCCTAAGTCTTAGGAACATCATCGTAAGGAATCCCCAGGCCTGGAGTCTGGATGTTTTGCCTAGCCTGAAATTTCTGGAGTGCGGAGGATTACTTTTTACCACGGGTATAAATAGACTCGCCTGTCATTATCACACTTACCGCGATTAAAATCTTTGAAGCACTTAGAGCAAAATAGAGTGATTTCCAAAGTAATTAGCAGAGCAGTTACAGAGAGATTTGTAATAATCGGAGCTTAACACTTTCTACTGTTCTCAGACGTACGCTAGCGCTCCGTGGTGGTGACCTTGACAGCTTGACGGTTCATAGCTGTTGCAGAGTTCTCCTGGTAGTCTTTCCTTCCTCTGCCTTCTGTGTTTTCAGGTTGGTTTCTCTGCTTCCCTCCTCTCCCTTCTTGCTTTCGTTTTCTGGATTTTCTCTATTTTTTTCTTTTCATTATTTTCGGTTGCTTTGTTTTCGTTTGTTTCTTTGGCTTTCTGGTTTTGCCACTTGCTGGTAGCTCGACTCTGCCAGAAGGTTGTCCGCCTTCTGTGCATATGTAAACAAATGTAAATAATTTGTAAATAGTCTGTAAATATTTTGTAGGTAGTTTTTAAATGCTCTGTAAACAGTTTGTAAATCATTTGTAAATAGCTTGTAGATGGCATGTTCATAATGTAAATAGCTGTATTCTTGTTTCAGCTTTGTCTGGTTTCTCCCTGTGGGAGTTGTTTGCGTGTATACTCATGTATATATGTATATTTCTGTAAGAAGCCCTTGTATATATCCCTCCATTCTATGTATATACCCTTCAGCTCTATGTATATCCTTCCAGGTGGCTCGACGAGCTGGTTGAGTCACCCTTGCTGTTGGTTTTTCGCTTCAAGTTGGCTTCAAGGAAGAAAACCACTTGTTTGAAGCTCAGCTCATGGCTGGTTTCAAACAGTCAGTTTTCTCTCTCCTCCATCAAGGCTGCCAGAGCCTCATTTATTTCCCATGCACGCAATTACTTCTGGCCAAGTGGCTTTCCTTTTTCGCGCGTTCAAACAGTTGGCTCCGCCGCCAATGCCATCCCATCCATTCAATGCTAGTGCACGTGGCATCCACATGGACCTGCTTCCACATTATTCTTCACTAACGGTCACTTCTCCTGGTTTTGGGCCCCTTTTCATCATTTATCCCATGCCTTCGTCAAGTGTGACAAATTTTCCCAGACCCGGAGATATAATGAAAATGCTAAGTTTGTTTTGCTTTTTGGGTACTTATGCAAAAAAACTAACTTTTCAGGAAAAGCAAACGGCGCGGTGGTAAGAACCCTGGACCCCAGAGAACTAGTTTTATTTTGATAAATATGTTCTAATGGTCGCTTTGTCTCGTAGGTTCGGACTTCACTTTACAATCATGTCTGAAGCGTCCGCCTCATCTCCTCTCGGAAGTCCGGAGTTGCCATCCACAACCGAGACCAGGGCAGCGGCAAAGTCTAAGATAGAGAAGGCCCTAGCAAAGCTCCCCCTCACCATGAAGTATATGCAGGGTGAGGAGATTGTGGGCTCGAAGATTGAGTTCAAGATAAAGTTGATGACCGACGCCAGCGTCGGGACTTGGGCAGAAATGCAGGCTCTAGTAAAGATAATGCATATACAATGACAGGCTGGAGATGCACTTGCTACTAACATTGGAGGTTCCGGTATT
>MU226773.1:1588129-1611493 GCA_018584345.1 Thuja plicata | reverse complement strand
GTGCTTGAAGGCCCGGAGGATTTATTTCCCCCGGACAACCTTTACAGGCGGAGTTGGCCGATTTCTCCGGAACCCGGTGACAACTTATGACTGTTGGCGGACCCGGTCAGCAAAACCCCGTCAACACCTTGCTTCTTCTTCTTCTTTCTGATCTATCTTATCCTTCACCTTATCGGCTTTGTCTTGGACTTCACCCAAGAGTTGCTCCATTTGAGACAATATTTCTCTTAGCAACTTGTTATCTTCTTCTTGTTCTTCTACCTTTTTGGCTAAATCGGTGTTAGTAACCATGTTTTTATCTTCTACTAATCCCACTAGTGTATTCTCTCGCACTGATTCAGTAGGTTGAAACATCTACCACAAGCCTGATCAGTAATGCTTTGATACCAATATGGTATGAGTGTTCCAAGGCTTGCTTGCACAATTTGCTAAGAAGACCTTCTTTTTCTTCTTCAATGACCCTAATCTACTCTAGGTCCTTATTAGGCTTATATGATTAACTAAGTCCTAATCCAACTCTCCTCTAAGAGTCTCACCCTTTGTGCTTCACCTTTGAAAGACTAACACCCTTTGGGTACTTCACTTCTTCTCCTACACTTAGAAGGATCTAAGTGTCAACTCCACTCTAGTATTCACAAATCATTGCAGGGGTACTAAGCATGTTGGAAACCATACATATGTTCCCATTTGACTCCATTTTTAGGGATCTCATATCCCTTTTCATTTGAAATCAAATTTTAGACCCTAAGAAGACTAATTAGGCCTAATTCCTTGTAGCCTTTTCCAGAGACCTTTTCCCAATTCTTTCAAAACTTTCCCAAAGAAATTGAAAAAATAATCCCACATTCAAATATTATTTTTCATTTCACAAATGATTTTGAAAGTTTTAGTCTCCTAAGCCCTCTGTACATAGGGTTCCTATTATCTAGGACCAATAGGGCTAATAGGCCTAATTAGTAGGACTTAACTATTTTCTTGTTCAAAACTTGACCAAATGGATTGGTGAGTTCCTAAATCTCTCAATAGTTTAAGATTAGGTCATATCCCACCTATTTCTACTCTTACCCCATACTAAACTTTTCTTCCCCGCATGAAATTCTCACTTTTTTCATCTCCAAACCTCTAACTAGGCATTGTCAGCTCGCCTAGGGCTTGGCACTAAAAATAGAAACTTGACTCCACAAGACTCTTACCTCTACATATGTATAGACCAATGAATCCCCTAACATATCCACCTAGCCTTAGGAAGATCCCATGGTTATATCTCATGGGGGAGCCATGAAATGAAAAACTGGTCAGGACAGGACCAGTGAGCTTCCTAAACTAATTTTTTTTATCTAAGACCTTAGACTAACTCACTACAACTAGCTTACTGAATGGAAAAGTCTTAGAATATCCTATGAACACAAAAAAATCACTAGTTCAAAGATTTTACTCCATATGATAGCACTGTCACAATGAAATGATCAGGTTCTTCACAAAATCAAAGTTGCAGAGCTATATTCAAAAAGCAATATTTCTTACAATCATCACTACTGATGATATTTGAGCCTCTACATACATTAGATGCCATCTTCCATATTTTTAGGGACTCTTGGTCAATATTCTACTCCTATCTTCTAGGGGGATCCAAAGTAACCAAATGTTGCATGCAACATTTGCAATTATTGCAAATGTTGTCATGACAACATTGTAACAACTTTTGGCATCTTTGCCATTATGCCAACTTCCTAAGTTTTAGGGCCTCTATTCTCTATATCTTGAGGAACCAACTTCATTAATGGCCTCCAAGCATCTCTATGACAACATTTATGTGTTTAGGGCACATTCAAAGCTCAAATCCATCACTAAGCTTCTAAGCCTAAGAAAATTAAAAAGCTACTAACAATGACTATTTTGGTGACCTTAGTCCTAATGAATAACTCACCTAGTCCACAATGTAATGACCTTCTATGGTCCAAAGTAAAAAAACTATCTTGACTTGGCCAATTTCAAGTACAAGCCAAAATATCACAACTATGGAGGTTAGCTTAGGTGTGCTCCTACACCAATTTGATTTATGATTTATGTTTCTACACTTAATCACTAAAGGATAATCACAGTTAATATATTAAGATTGCTTTGTTAACTGAGTAACAATAGAATATCTTTGTTAACCGAGTAACAATGATAAGTTTTATTAAGACATCTAAGGGACTTGGATTTATTTTTTTGGTAATTGATTCACCCCTCCCCTCTCAGTTACTCAACCCATTTCCAACAATTGGTATCAGATATTTTGGTGCTTTCAGGGAAGGTTTCAAGGCCTAAGATAAAGATCAGAGATGTCTTATAGAAGGGAGATTCCCAAGCTTAACAAAGAATTTTTTTTTTCATGGCAAGAGTTGATGAGGATACATCTATCTACTATTGGAGATAATTTTTTGCAATTCTTGGACCATAAATATGTGGAACCACTGAGACCTATGTATGTGGATTAGATGGTGGACATGAATAATCATAACATAATGATGATTGATATAGCTTCTTCACTCAGCTATTCATAATTTGATGAAGTCAAGGACTATCCTTCTGCCTATGATATGTGGAAGAAACTACATGATATCTATGGAGGAGATGAAAATGTAAAGAGAGCCAAAGCAGAGAGTCTCAGAGGTTAGTTTGATCAGATGAAAATGAAATAAGGAGAAGACATTACAAAATATAGTGGAAGAATTAAGAAAAGTGTAAGAGCCATCAGAGCTTCTAGTGGAATGATTGAAGACAAAATAGTAATGATAAAACTCTAGATGCATTGGTTGGAAGGCTAACAACTTTTGAGTTGGACAATTTTGGCAATTATTCTCCTAATCCTAGCAATTTTGAGTCTGCTCTCAAAGATAAATTAAACCTTGGTAAGATGGATAGGAACTCAAAAGGAAAATAGATTGACAGTGATATTGATGATGTTTCTGATGATAAAAATATAGAAATCATTGAAGCACTACTTGCAAAGAGAGCTGCCAAAGGAAAAGGACAGTACAA
The DNA here is from genome assembly GCA_018584345.1 of Thuja plicata. Classification (NCBI taxonomy): domain Eukaryota; kingdom Viridiplantae; phylum Streptophyta; class Pinopsida; order Cupressales; family Cupressaceae; genus Thuja; species Thuja plicata. The sequence continues at coordinate 1,608,469 of MU226773.1, read as the reverse complement.
AGGAAGAATACCATTGATTTTCTTGTCATGTGATGAGGTTGGTGACATTGCTGCGAAGTTTCCAAAAAAAGAAGACAAAGGTGAGAGAAATTTCAACAAGTAAAAAGGCAAGAAATATTTCAAAAGCTATAAAATCTACAAGGATAAAGGTAAGAAATATTGTTATATTATAAAAGATTCTGATAGTGATGAAGATGAAGATGAAATGGTTTACATTTCTATTAAGGATGAGTCAAACAATGAAGAAAAGGAAAATATTTCACTTTTCTCTCATATTAGCAAGAATGACAGTTGGATAATTGATAGTGGTTGTTCTCACCACATGACTGGTGATAAAACTATGTTTGAACATCTTGAGCACTATGATGGTGGGAGTGTCAGTTTTGGGAATGATGAACGTTGCTATGTGAAAGGTAAAGGTTGCATTTCTCTAACTGAAGAAATCAAATGTGATAATGCTTATTGAGTTGAAGGACTAAGGCATAATATACTAAGTGTGGCATAGCTGAATAGTATTGGTTTCAAGGTAGAATTCATGAATGGTAAGTCCAAGCTCCTGGATGGTTAAGGAAACCTAGTTGGAACTGGCAGGAAAACAAAAGGTAACCTATTCTATCTTGATCTCACTGAAAGTTCATGTTTTATTTCACAAGTAGAACAAAGTTGGCTATGGAATAAAATATTGTGTCATGTGAATTTTTATAACCTGGTCAACATAAGAAAGAACAAAAGAGTAAGAGGTATTCCTATTTTGAAGAAACCTGAATTGGCAATATGCAAACAATGTCAAATTGGGAAGATGGGAAAAACTAGTTTCAAGAGAAAGAATTACAATACTAAAGAAGTCTTGCTGTTAGTGCATACTAATTTGTGTGGACCAATTGGAACAACAAGTTACACAGGAGAGAAGTATTTCATTCTATTTTTTGATGACCATTTTAGAATGATGACTATTATGTTTCTCAAAGAAAAATTAGAAGATTTATAGAATTTTAAGTCATACCTTGCCAGAGTTGAGAAGGAAACATGAAAGAAACTATAGTTCCTAAGATCTGACAGAGGAGGTGAATTCATTTCTAATGTATTCAATGAATTATGCAATGAAAGAGGAATCAAGAGACAAGTATCTGCCCTAGGTACACCACAAAAAAATGGGATAGCAGAAAGAAGAAACATATCTATTATGGATTGTACAAGAACCTTGAAGATTGAAAAGAATATTGTAACCAAATACTAGAAGGAAGCTATCAACACTAAAATTCACACCTTGAATAGAGTTCAACTGAAGAAAGGTACTGTGCAGACACCCTTTGAATTATGGTATGGATATAAACCCAATGTTCATCATTTCAAAGTATTTGGAAGTAAATGTTACATCTTAGAGGAAGAAATAAATGGAAAATTTGATTTAAAAGGTGATGAATGTATATTCATAGGCTACTCTTGTAAAATAAAATCATATAAATGTTTGAATCTTGCTACTCATAAAGTCATAGAAAGTGGACATGTAAATATTGATGAGTTTGTAGAGAGAAGTGAAGAATAGAGCAGTAAAGAGCATGAGGACTATAGATACTTTGTGTATTATGAACCTGATACTCTACATAAGACGCATGCAATGGTGATTGGACAACAACCATGTCAACCATTGAATTCATTAGCACAAACCTTGTTGCAACTTGTAAAACCTGAGCTGCTAACTATTGAAATCGAGTCACAAATAGAGGGAACTGAGTCTCAGATAGAAGAAACTGAGTCACAAATATAGGGAACCAAGTCACAGATAGAGGCACTCGAGTCTCAGATAGAGGCACTCGAGTCTGAGATAGTGGAACCTGAGTCTCAGTTGGAAGAGTAGAACATAATGTTTGAGCATGGTGAACCAAGTGGAGAAAGCCCAAAATCAAAGAGGAAGGAACCATTAAGTGCCAAATATGTCAGAAGGATCATGCACCTAATCAAATAATAAGAGATTAGATAGAAGGTATAATGACAAGGAACAAACTTAAAGGTACATGCTTGCTTAGTGACATTGAACCTAGATCCATTAAAGATGTGTTGAATGATGAAAGTTGGATAGAAGCCATGAATGAAGTGATTGAGTAGATAGAAAAGAAAAAAACCTAGACTCTTGTACCTAGACCAAAAGACAAGAATATGATTGGTAGTAAGTGGGTTTTCAGAAACAAGATCAATGAAAAAGGTGAAGTCTCTAGAAACAAGGAAAGATTAGTGTGTAAAGGATATGCTCAAGAAGAGGGTATTGATTATGGAGAAACTTTTTCTCCTATTGCAAGACTTGAAGGATTCAGAACTCTTCTAGAATATTCAGCACATAAAGGATTCAAGGTATACCAAATGGATGTAAAATCTACATTCTTGAATGGAATTCTAGAAGAGGAATTCTATATTGAGAAACTTGAAGGTTTTGTTGATCCTAACAAAAATAATATGGTTTTCAAAATGCACAAAGCCTTGTATGGACTGAAGAAAGATCCTAGAGCTTGGTATGAAAGATTGCATGGTTACCTAGTAAGTATTAGATTTTACAGAGCTAATGACACTAATAGCTTGTACATCAAACAAGGACCTTAGAACAAGATACTATTAGCAGAGATATTTTTTGATGATATACTATTCACTAGACATGATGATTTATGCAAAGAATTATCTGAAGCTATGAGTAAGGAATTTGAGATGTCTATGTTTGGAGAAGTCAAATTATTTTTTGGTTTACCAGCTCATCAGATAAAGGATGGTATCTACATTACTCAGTCTAAATACATCAAAGAGATACTGAAGAAATTTGCAATGGAAGATTCCAGACCAGTTGAAACACCTATGTCTACTATACACAAGTTGTCTAAGGATGATGACTCAAAGGAGGTAAGTCAGACTACCTACAAATCCATGATTGGTAAACTTCAATATGTTGTTCACACTAGGCCTAATATTGCATTAGCAGTTGGTATTGTTGCAAGGGTTTCAGCTAATCCTAGAGAGAATCATTTGATGGCTATCAAAAGGATCTGAGATATCTTAAGGGCACTAAAGATTATGGATTATGGTATAAGAAAGGAGGAAAATTTTATTTGAAGTCTTTTACTGATGCTGATTGGGTAGGTAGTGTTGATGACAATTTGAGCACTAGTGGTGAAGCATTCTTTCTTGGTAAGAGGTTAGTCTCTTGGACCAGCAAGAAATATAATTATATTTCTCAGTCTACAACAAAGGCAGAGTATGTTGCTACAACAGTAAATTGTTCAAATACTAAAGAAAAAATTGCAGACATATTCGCAAAGCCTTTACCTAAGGATGAATTCTTGTATCTTAGAGGAAAGCTAGGGGAAATTTCCCTAACTGAGGCTCACTAATGGAAAGATTAGTGATGCATCAATTGAGCTATAGTAAAGATCTAACAATTTAATGCAGATTGTCAGAGCTTATTACATATGAATCAGTACATCAGGTACACTACAATTTCATTGGATAGATTCTTTGGCATTTGGATGTAAATTATGGAGAGATTATTGATGTCATGCCAAAGAAATTATTAAAGAAAAGATTATTGATGACGGAGGGAGAAATTTTATCAGAAATCTATATTTTAGTGATTATGAAGATAGAGGGAGTTTTTTGGATGAGAATCAGAAAGAAGATAAGGACATTAATAAAATTTTATTCTTGTTTCTGTTGCTCTAAAATTCTTTGTAGTATGACATGTTGTGTTTCCATCAATGACAAGAGGGAGATTGTTGAAGACAATTATTCAATTGTGTAATGTCGTTGATGTATACACAACTGTAGTGATGTTACACAAATGTCTATACCTAAACCAAGCATAGTCAACATATGCCAAGCTCTCTCGAGAATTGAAGAAGACTCCAATATCAGCCAAAGTGATTTTTAGTTCTAACCAAGTTCACTCGGGCATTTTAGTAACGTTCGAGCATTGAAGGATTATAGTATTAACTAAGTTATATATTTAGTGTCAGTCAAATAATAGCAGTTTACACTTTATGTTTAATTGGTTATACATAGCTGATAGACTTAAGTTTTATTATTTATTTGGAAGGTTTTTCAGGATGAATTGACAAGGCTTATCATATATATACAAGGTCAAGTTTGGATTGAAAATGTAGAAATATATGGAAGAGTTTCTTGATATAAAGAGTGAAGAGAAATAAGACAGAATTATGATTAAGGATAGAACAGCCAAGACCAAGCTGCAATAGAATATTCAATCAGTGAGGATCCAGTTTAAATCTAGAGTAGAGATCTGAATCAGAAAAGATAGTTGCTTCTTCAAACATGTCAATCCATTGTTACTCTCTAACACTTGTAGCAGTGATCCAAATCTCTTTACAGAGTAGACTTAACAGTCTTTCATAAATCCTCTCACAAGGTGGAATTTCTACATAGAAGTGTTTGAAGACCTCTAACAAGACCACTCCTAATAGGGTGATTAAATCCTCTAATAGGATCACACATAATAGTGTGTTTTGTAACCTTTAATAGGGTTGGCTCCTAGCAGGGCTCACTTCAAAAGAGTGAAAAATAGTAACTAGTTGCAATTGGTGGTTTCCCAAATTAGGTTTCCATGTTAAATCTTGGTGTCATCTATGTACATGTTATTTTCTTTATGCTTTATGTTTCTATACTTAATCACTAAAGGATAATAACAGTTAATATCTTAAGATTGCTTTGTTAACCGAGTAACAACATAATATCTTTGTTAATCGAGTAACCGTGATAAGTTTGATTAAGACATCTAAGTGACTTGGATTTTTTTTGTGGTAATTGATTCACCCCTCCCCTCTCAGTTACTCAACCCATTCCCAACATGTATATTTATTTTTCAAGAGAAAAATATCCAAAAGATTTGATCACTTTATCAATTTTTAAGAAAATTTATCAAACTAGTAAAAGACAACAATATTCACCTTTATCCAATGCATTTAAAAATTCTTTTGCCATGTACAGACATTCTCCTAACGCTTTTTAAATTTAAAGTGACACGTACAAACTTTGAAACAACATGTGTGAACATTCAAGAAATGCTTGGAAACCTTAAGTGGCACATTTACATATCCAAACAACATGTACCAACAGTCAAGTAGCACATTATTGTTTTCCAGTGGGTGTGTACTATACATTGAAATAACACGTACTATACTTTGAAGTAGCACTTACAGACTGAGACTTTGAAATAGAGGGCACTTCCTGAGGGTTTGGAAAAAAAATTGAATTCATAACTAGATACCCTTTTCAAAGTTTTGTCTGTGTATCATTTTGGATCGGTCAGATCCCCTAAGATTTGAAAAATTGAAAATCATTTTTTTAAGGAATTAATCAAAGGGATAAGCCAAGAACATTTAATCCATGTGAATTTCAGATTTTACTAGATCCCATTATATCAAATCCACTTTGAAATCTGACGGGACCTATCTGAGGCAAGAAATTCCTTTACCAAGTGATACATTCACAACAAATGGTTGAACCTAAAAAAGAATTGGAACCAAATAGGATGTCCTTTCCCTTTGGAAATATGGATCCTGACCTTATTAATCTTGTTAAAAAGGACACCACTAACAATGGAAAATAGTGGAAACAAAGATGCCAACAATGGTGGGGGTAATGGTGGAGGAATTGACCCTAATAACCAAGGAATTGATAACAATGTAGGGAATAAGGACCCTCCAGAAGAGGAGGCTACAAAAGAAATGGTAAATGAGGTGGTGCAAAGTCCATTCTTCATGAAACTCATGGAGAAAGTCGTAGAAAGGGATAGGGAGAGTATTTCTTTGATCTAACGCAAGCGCGGGTAAAACTTACCCATGATTATGATGTCGATCAATTGAAGAGGAAAGAAGATGAGGCTAATCCAATAGGCATCATGAATAAACAATTTAAGTTATTTCAAATGCAATTGGATAGCATGAAGAAAAGAATGGCTCCCAAGCCATTTTCAAAATTGAGACTTTATGTCCATTTCCAATTGACAAATATTTAATTATGGTACCATTCCCCACAAATGCAATTTTCCCTAAGTATGACAAGTATGAAGGGGCATCTAATCCACAAGATCACTTGAGGGAATATTGCACTTTGAGTTTGGATTTCATGCATGATACCACCTATTTAATGAGGTTATTTCCAAGGAGTTTGGGAGGAGAAAAAATGGAATGGTTTTCCAAGTTACCATCTGGTATTCAAACTTTTGAAGAGCTATCTTCCAAGTTTGTGACACATTATTCATATAACATAAAACATGCGGTCACAATGATTAAATTATGAAACACCAAGAAATGTGATGGGGAAGAATTCTTGAATTTCTTGCAATGATGGAGGGCAGTATTTTCTCGATACCCTAGAAGTGTCCCGAGAAGGAAAAAATGGACATTTTTATGAATATTTTGAACATGGAAATGAACTATCATTTGAGATTGCAATGTCCATGTTCCTTCCAATATATGATTTAAAATGGAGTTACAACTGAAGAATTTTTGTGGAAAAGTGGAGAAATCAAGTTCTATAAGGAAAACAAAAATTCTCCTAAAATCACAACAACTCCAACAATCATAATCGCACTTCAAGAAATAGCAACCAATTTTGGCTTAATAAATTCAACAAGGGCCTTGTAAATGATGGTTTTGTTGAGGCACATAATTTGAAATCCACTCCTTCTACTCTCACAAGATCTTCCAACTAAGCCAATAATGTGAACCAAGCAAATAAGGTTCCATTTAACAAAAAAAAAAATCCTAATACCAACAACTTTCTAAACAAACAAGAGGCTAACAAGCCAAGATATTTATTTAACCCATCACCAAGGAGTAAGTGCACACCCTTGGTTGAACCACTCGATAATTCTCTAATGACTCTCATTTCTAAAAAAATCATTATTTTACTGGAGGCTAGGCCTTATGAACCTCAAATTCAAACCTCATAGTGGAATGAAAGTAATATTTGTGAATATCATTGAAATAAAGGACACAAGAAAAATGATTGCATGAGACTAAAGCATGAGGTGAAATATTTGATAGATAATAGAGGCATCAAGGTGGAAGGGACACAAAAAATGAAGATCATGTGGTTTTCTCCTTTCTTCAATCATGATAAGGGGGAATCTTTGAATAGTAACCAAAATAACAAAGGAGGTAATAAAAAAGTAAATTTTGCACATATTTATTATAATTTCATCAATTCCTTAATATTATATGAGAATACTATCAATGTTATTGTTGTGAAAGATCCACCATAAAAGGAAACCTCTAATGTGGCTACTAGGGGAAATCATTAAAGGTTTCTTTACAAGGAGCTATCCCTAAGACTATGGATCCTAATAAACCTTCTTCTTCTTGATGACACTATTATATTGTGGATCAAATAAAAAATACTCCTGCTCAAATTTCTATTCTTCAGTTGTTGAAACTTTTACCAAATCATAAGGAAATCTTAGAGAAGGCTCTTGTGGAAACAACTGTTCCTGATAACTAAGATGAGGATAGGTTTCAAAACATGGTGGGTCATCTTATAGCACCTCATTATTTATAATTTTCCAAAAAATATGACATGTCCATCCATCATCCTCAAAGTCTTCCATTGCATATAGAAGTCTTGATTCAAAAACATCATTTCAAAAGGGTCCTCATTGATGGAGGAGCTGGTCTCAACATTTACACATTGATTCTAGTCAAAGTCATAGGATTTTTTGAAGGTGTCCTAGATCCAAAGAAGAAGATTACTATTAAATCCTATGAATATGAGGAAAGGTCTTCTAAAGGAATGTTGGTGTTACCTATTCTAGTGGGGCCAATAAAATGGATAGTATTTGTCAAGTTCTTGATATGAAGTTAACTTATAACATTTTGTTAGGGAGTCTATGGATACATGAAATGCAAGCAGTACCATCAACATATCATCAATGTATAAAGTTTCCATACATGGGTGAAGAAATTTCTATAAGTGATGATGTGAATCCTTTTCAATATTGCAACATTTTTAAACCTGTGAATGAGACATTCATCCCACATAATAGTGAAGGGGCTACCCCAAGTGCTCCTAATGAGAAAAAGCAAGAGATGTTCCTAGTTCCACTTTGTTCCTTAACTCGAATCAAGACAAAACTAACACATCTACATCAACTAATGGAAATGAGAAAGTGAGTTTTGTAGACACAAGTAACAAAGATACTAATTTAAGTGTTTCAAATTGAGAGGAGGGAGATCCAAACCCCTCTAGGGATGAAAATGAAGGAGTCAAATAAACACATTATCAAAAGATGACTAAGTTAATGCACAAATTTTAGAAACAATGTGGAATCCATCAAAAGGGTGTGGGAGAATATTATGTGTCCTTTTTTTATTTACCTCCTCCAAAATCACATGGGGGGCCAAATAGTGCTCATGCAAATAAAAAATATAATACATATTTTGTGAGAGAAAGTGACAACTCACCAAAAGAGGAAGAAGATAATGAATTTTTAAAGTGGTTTTACAAAGATGAGGAAGCTTTGAGTTCACATGTAGAAAGGGTCCAAAATGTGAGCATCAAAATACAACAATATGGTAAGGATTTTCACATCATGCAAAAGATGTGATATAAAGGAAGAGGACCCTTAGGCATTCAAAATAGAGGATTCTTTATGAAGATGACTCTAGTGAATATGATTGGGATTCTTTATCTAAAGCTTCTTGTCATGACAAGGAAGTAGATGTCATCCATACTTATGCCCCTACATCTAGTACAAACAAACAATCTAATATGGACCGAGGATAAAGTTATACTCAAGTACCAAATGATTCTCAAGCACCAAATTTAGGACAAGCACCAAATGAAAATTTGTGGGTGGGTGAACCATGGGTGCCTTTGTGGGTAGGAGATTCAAATGTTAGGTTTAATCCACAAGCATTTTATCCCATAGAAATCCAAGAGGACTCAAGTGAGGAGAATTTTGATCCAACTTCTATGGAACACCTTGATCAAGCACATGTCATTGATTTAAGTGATACAATGTATGAACCTTGTAACGAAGTCATGTCCTTAAATCCCATGGATACAAATTTTCCTAATGAATCTTTGTCTCTTATCCATCTTGAGTGAATTGATTGGGGCCAAAATGAGCTAAATGGCATACTTTACTTTCCCAATGACAAATTTGTAGCCTTATACCTAAATGCAATTGAACCCTCTTTCACCAAAGAATTCGATCAAAGCATAGAAATGGAGGAAAAGGAACAATCTGTCAATCCAAAAGAAAAAGAAGAAAATAAAAAAAATAAAAAAATGAAGTGGTCTAGTGGTGAAAACCACAATGTGGTAGTATTCTACCAAAAAATAGTAAAAATAAAAGATGTTTCCAAAGGTGAAAACCCAAAGTTGGTGCCTAAGGAAGAGAGATTTGATACCTTACTAGCACATGATGAAGAGAGATCTCCTATATTGATTTAACCAATAGAAAAGGTTAACATTGGCACTGATTTAGATCCAAGATTCATACACCTTGCAATTTCTTTGACTTCTATTGAAAGGGAAGACTTCATCAAATTATTTAAGGAAAAACAAGTTAAATTTTCATGGTCTTTTTCAGATATGCTAGGGATAGATCCAAGTGATATCATGCATCACCTCAATGTGAGACTAAGAGTTAAGCTAGAGAAACAAAAGTTAAGGAAAATGCATCCTCATATAGCTTTTCTAGTAAAAGAAGAACTTGAAAAATTATTGAAAGTGGGATTCATTAGGGTTATAGCTTATGTTGAATGGATATCCAATATTGTGTCAGTTTTGCAACATGATAAATCAATAAGAATATGCATGAATTTTTGAGATCTCAACTTGGCTTTCCCAAAGGATGATTTCTCATTACCTAGTATTGATGCTACAGTGGTTTTGATAGCAAGAGACTCCATGTTCTCTCTTATGGATAGATTTAGTGGATGTAATAAAATTAAGATAGCACCAGAGGATCAAGAGAAAAAAACCTTCACATGCCCATGGGGTAAATTTTTTTGGAATATCATGCCCTTTGGCCTTAAAAATGAAGGAGCTAATTATCAAAGGGCAATGACTATAATTTTTCATGATATGATGCATACACTTCTTGAAGATTATGTAGATGATATATTAGCAAAATCACATGAAAAGAAATAACATTTACCCATATTAGAGAATATTTTTACAAGGTTGGAGAAGTTCAAAGTTAGATTAAACCCTAAGAAGTGTGCATTTGGTGTCCAATCTAGAAATTTTTTGGGTTACATAGTTTCAACAAAACGGATAGAGGTAGATCCAGAAAAAGTTCAATCTATCATGGAAGTGGAGGCTCCTAAAAATATAAGTCAAATGAGATCATTGCAAGGAAGGTTACAATCCATAAGGAGATTTATATCCCAATTGGCAGAAAAGTGCCATTCTTTCACAAGACTTTTACATAAAGACATAATTTTCAAGTGGGATGAACAATGTGAAGAAGCTTTTACATTATTGAAGTCATATTTGATGAGTCTACCTATTTTGATGCCACCTATCAAGGATAGACCCTTATTATTATACATTTTGGAAATAGAACATTCTTTGGGGGTATTATTAGTTCAAGAAGACAAGGATGGTATGATGGCATTAATTTTCCATTAGTATGCAAACAACACTTTCGGTAAGCATACATCGATAGACAGGACAAAGCAAACTGAAGATTAGATAGAAAGAGATCACCAAAGATGAATAAGTGCAAAGAGAACAAATGACACAACTTAGTGTGTAACACAAAAAATGCAAAGATAGAAAGATATAGAGGAACTCAAAATGCAAGATACAATGCAGACCGATGAGACACTTAAAGAGAAACCGATAGAACAAAACTGAAGGACAGTCAAAGCATAATCGAAAGACAGAAACTAAAAGTCAGTTGTAGCCCACAAAAAGTGGATCTGACTTCCATGTCAGATAAAGAAAGATTATTCTATTTATAGGATATTGTTTTATTTTAAAATATATTTATTTAGGGATAAGAAACATGAATCTAAGTGCTTTAATCAGTCTAACTGATTTAAAACACATAGACTAGGAGATCTAGGTACAAGTTGTAAACCTGACGTTAGAGTTAACATTGTTTTTCTTGAAACTTGATAATGTCAATCCATCTTATAAATAGATGATGATTGCATGTAACTAATTAAATGTTTGATAATGTTAAGTTGAAGATAATGCAAGGCATTAAATCAGTTAATGGTTTGTATTGTCATTAATGTCAACTTGATATCATCTATACGGTCATGTACATAATGCCAAAGACTTAAAAGAATCAATGGAAAAAAGGTTATGCTTTCAACAATGCATAAAATTCAAGTATTCACTAAGTGAAATATAACACCAACGGAGTGCACACCATTGGTAAAGGCAAAGAAGAAAATTCATAGTAATACCTGACGAGCATAAGACAATGTTACTCGATGAAGAAAACCACAGGATGTCTGTTGAGCTGAAAACAAAGTTGCCCAATGAGTAAAAATCCAATGATGCCTGATAATGTTGCTAACTGGAGTCACACGGACAGAACTGGAAGTTGTAACCGATGACTAACTGAAGAGTTTACCAACAGAATAGAGAGTTCACAAAATGACAAAATATCTAGCTGGCAAGAGCTAAAGATAGACTTAACTGGTTATTTTCTTTGTTTTATTCAACCAGAGTTAAGTAATTGATTTAAAGCTGATTTATATAGTTGGCATGAAGATAACTATGAGAAAAATTAGGAGTTATGCTTTAAATGAAATTGGATGGATTATTTTTTACGCCAAGAATTAAGAATTAAAAATCAAGAAACAGTGAATATCATGTCTATATAAGAGACAAGCTTAATTAATTTTTGTATGACATGAAAAGGGGATTAAGGGGAGTGAATAGAAAGATGATGCTAAAGAGAAACTGATGAAGAACAAATTCATGCAGTACTAATCAATCAAGCTGAAGGAGAGCTAAGGAATTTTGCAGACACCGACGAACAGTAAACAAAACATCACATAGCAGAAAGTATGGAGCACAAAAGAATTGAATTGATACATTGATTAGAGAGGTAATTTACTTAAATAGATCTGAAAATATGCAATTCAAGTTTCATTAGATGAGAGATTACATGAATTAGTAAAGAAATTTACTTTAGACTTAAAATCTTTAAAGATTGGGCAATCTATATTGAAAGAATTGGCAGCCAAAGGTAAGAAAGTTATAGCAAACTCCATGGACAGAGTGAAGTTCACCTTTGAACATATCAAAAAGATAGAAGAGGTAGAGATCATGGTGGACACTATTAGAAAATTAGTTGAGACATCTACCCAGGACATGAACACCTGTAACAATGTCTATCAAGGTCAGTTAGACAAGATTGAAAAGGCTAAGTTGGAGATCACTAAGATAAGAGTCAGACAAACTCAATTGAGAAATGCACTTGCACCCTCTCTAGCTGTTCTAAATGAGAACATCAAACATATTGATGCCAACATTGTGACATATGATCAAGGTCCTTACATGGATTTGATAAAGATGGAGAAGCTGACATATGCCTTATGCGCGCATCTTCAGACAGTTGATGCAATGAAAGTATTCTGGCAGAAAGAGATCCAATCTCTTCAGATTGTGTACCCTAATGTTTACATGGAGTAAGTATCTAGAAGACTTAAAAGTTTTTTACACCTTTTTCATTAATTTCAAAGGGGGAGTAATAGAGAATGTGTATATATGTTAAGAGATGCAATGATATACAGTTATTTTGTGTGTTAAGTCATTTTGAGAAACTTGGCCACATTCCTTTGTTGCCATAAATGACAAAGGGGGATATTGTTGGAAAGTTGACTTCTAGAGGATACATGACTTATTTTGTGTTGTCATCATGGCAACAAAGTCATATTAATTTTCTATCAAAGATAACTTAGAAGATAAAATGACTAAGTATGGAATACAGGGCAGACAAAGATATATAGCGATCAACACATTAGCGCACATGCGAGAGATCAAATCAGAGTATGTGCGTTAAAATATATATTCTATGTGATATCTACATACTAAGTCTAGACATGCAAGGTATGACATGATAGTACAGAGAAGTTACAGACAGATCAATACACTAGCAGTCCAAAAGATAGAGCATGAAAGCTGACTAGTGTTTTAATCAACATGAATTATTTTGTTGTGTAATGCCCAAGCACCTTTGATTATATGTTTGTAATAATTTCTTTAGTATTTTTGTAAACACGCTTAAGCTGACTTGCTTGGAAGCATTGTGTATTATGTTTTTAGCGCCGACTATAGTCTTGTTTTGAGTCGCGTCTATTCAGGTATGAACATATAAGTATGTAATGTAAAGTTATGTTACCAGAGTCAAAAGATATGCATAAGAAAGATATAGAAGAGTAGTATGATGAAGTCAGTATGAGATAAAGATCTTTAAGAGAGTAAGAGCATTAGTGCATACACAGAACTGATCAGACAATAGTGTCATGATAGCAGTTCACTTTTGATATAGTGTATATCAACTATCAAAAGGTTGTAGCCTTCATCTTATTGGGCAGTGAGCCTAGATAGTGAACCATATACCTTTAACAGGGTTTTTTAATAGACTCTTAATAGGGTCTAAGACTCCTAACAGGGTCATTGTACTTGGATTGTAAAGACTTCTCGTAACAGGGCAAAGGAACTTTAACAATTTCATTATACTAGTGCAATATTTGTGGGTACTAATTCCCACCGGGGTTTTCCTCTGATCAAGGTTTCCCTATAATCATATCATGTTTTATGTGTTCTTATATTGAGCTTCATTGGATGTATGTTTGATTTATGTTTCAGTTGTTGAAATATAATAATTAAACAAACACTGATTCACCCCCCCCTCTCAGTGTTTCTAACAATTCGTATCAGAGATCTGGTCCTCTAAAAGAAAGTTTAACCACTTGAGGAGATCATGGAATTAGTAGAAGAAAAACATTTGAAAAAGAATCTTGAAGCAGCTCTTGAAGATCTTGACAGATCTGAAAAAGAAAATGAAGAACTTACACTAAAAGTTGATGGCTAACAAATGCTTATCAAAAAATTAAGAAAAGATTTGAAAGATTGTTCTACAAGTGATTTAGGGAAAATGGTCAAAAATATTAAAGAAGAGAACATGTCTCTGAAAGATAAAATTGAAAATCTAGATGAATAGCTAACAGACAGTCAAATTTGCATTGAAGAAAATATCAAAGAAAGCAAACAATTAGAAGATGAACTTTTGCAAGAAAATGTGAAAGTCTTGCAATTGGAGAACATAAAGAAAAATATGGAATTTGAATTAACAGAAGAAAAGGATAAGATTGATAAACTCCACACAATTTCTGATTCACTTCAATCTTAGCTCAATGCACAAAAGAAAAAAGGAGACACTGCTGGGCTTGGATACAGTATAGCACAAATTGAAATCAATTCATTAGAAGAAAGAAAGAAAGCACATGAAGCATCTTCAGAAGAAAAGAAAGTTGAAAATGTTGTAGAGATTAAAACAGATCCACCTAAAGGAGAAATCAAGCAAGTTAATAGAAATTGTTATGCATGTAATAAACATGGTCATTTGGCAAGAGATTTTAATGAGGTAAGACCTTTCAATGGTTATTGTTACTCCTATAATAAGTTTGGTCATAGGGATATACATTGCAGTACAAACCAAATAAATAAGTCATACCAGAATCAGAGAAGAATGAATCAAAACAATTAGAGAAATCGGCCTTAAAAAAATTTGCAGAACATGACATGTCAGATATGTAATTATAATGGACACACAGCAAAGCAGTGTAGCATGATGAACAAAAACATCAGACATCCTATCATTTGTCACACATGTGGAAAGGATGGACAAATCTCAAGGTTCTGTCGATCCAGAACTCAAAAAAAAGAGGATCCTAAGAAATCACTATTTGAAGAAGGAGAAGTCAAGTTTGTTCAATAAAAAGAAGATTCAAGCAAAATTTGGGTTGAAGTAAAGAAGGAAAATGCAAAGAACAAAGTAGTTGATGCATCCACAATGGATACATCCTCTATTTCTGGTTGAATAGACCTTCTTGGTCTTAGGGGGAGATATTCTAGCTCAGAATCCCTGCGTGACTGGTATACTCAACTCTGAGTATGCGCCTATGAAATTATGTTTATGATCATAGTTGGATGCAGTATGCATGCACACATTATCTATAATACACTCTGAATGAAGTTTGAGATTCTCTGTGAAAACTGTGTATGGTTGCAAACATTAAATGCAGTAATCTTTATAAAAAGATGTAAGTGTTCGATCTTCTTATCATTTGCATTTGAGATCATAGAATTTGAAGAGCACAAGAGCATTGAGCATCAAAGCATGAAAGCATAACAGATTTGGTGGTTAAGAATCATGGTTAAGAAGTTGGAATGGAACCCTAGCAGTCGTGCTGTTTCAGATTTTTGTGAAAACCTATTTAATCAATCATCAAGTAAGTATGGAGATTCCAGTTGTATTTGACATTGTAGAGAGGAAGAGATTTGTATTTAAGAGGCATCCATTTAAATCCATACTGGATGATGTGGAAGGAGCTTTCTCCAAAACTCTGTTAGGTGTTGTTCACATAGAAGGCATCCGTGCATACATTTATTGTAAAAAGGAAACAATTGGAGATAATAGTATAGCCACTCTCGTGGCTTTGATGATGAAACTAGACTCTTCATTCAAGGATGAATACGGGCACCTCACAGACAACCCTATCTTTGAGTATTCAAATGCGCATGAATTATATGAACCAGAATGGGTTAAAATATTGTTGAGTAGGATTCATGATGATATTTTATGGATTGGTGAGGTTCCTATATACATCACCTCTAACCTAATCCATGAGTTAACATGACTGCCTAAAACTAGACCAGTTCTACCCACTGGCAAGGATGTCAAGAAAAAATTTGAGCAAGCATGCCTATCCAGAAGTGACAGGCATGGTATGAAAGTCGATCCTATCAAGGAAGAAGACATAAAGCTTCTAACTATGATCCTGGGTTACAAGTTTCAACATGAAAGTAGATTAAACAATGTGTCAGTAGCCACAATTCTAGCAGCTGTAAGGATGGTGAAGGATAACACTCAATTCAATCTATGTGAGATATTGTGGGCTCAATTGATTAACAACATTTGAGTTATCAAGCATGAAAAGAACAAGACATTCAAGTTTGGGTCTCTGATTATCTACTTATACTTCCATATTATTGGTAAAGTTGCAAATCTTTACCTAGACAGAAGCAAACCCACTATGTCTCAAATTTCACTAAAAGCCACATTAGAGAGTAGTGTAAAGGATGCTACGGACATGGACATCAAAACCTTCAGAATCAAGATGCAGAAGAGGTTCAAGATACCTAAGAAGATTGTTGAAAATTATAAGGAAACCATATGCTTCATGGTAGAGACTGACTGCACTTGCATGGAGGCAGTTGAGCCCAAAACTAAATGGATTCATCCACTTAGGTATGAAGTGGAGGAACATGTATTGGAAGGATATGCACAGGTCCTTTTGTCGGTACCCAAAGATCCCAATGAGCCTAGATGGGGCACTTAGAGAGAGAAGACTAATGTAGTTGATTCGGTATTATACAGTGCTGATAACAAAAGAAAGGCATTTAAAATTACATCTAGCATTCTAAGAGTTCATGGAGTCACTCAAGAAGATCTTGACAAAGCTAGAGAAGGCAAGATAGCCAAAGAAATTGAGAAGATTGATGACATCCAGAAGAAGAAGAAAGTAGAGAGCACCTCTGCGCCCTCTACCACCATTGACCTAGACTCATCTCCACCTTCTATACCAAGCAAGAAGTCTAGAGGAAGGAAGCAAGAGCCCACAAATCACCCATCCTCAAGGAACACACGAAGCACAGCAAGGAACACTCAAGCTCCTCCTGAGGTAGGATTTAGACCTAGTATAAATTTCTTAAAGAACATGATTGTTAATGAAGGTAGACTAGACACACTTGCTAAGGTCTATCACAAGTATCAAGAGATTGATAAAATTGAGATACATTCTATGATCATCTCTCATATGATCAAGTTTAAGAAGTAAGTTCTTGAACTTAAGACAGTGATACCTGATAAGTTATGGAACATACTGGAAATAATGAAGAGACATGCAATTGAGGAAGACATGAGGATAAGAGAAGAAACATTGGATAATCTTCTCCCTATATTCTCACATGATGAGAAGGAAATTTTATTAGATCTGGTGAAGCCTCATCTTTGAACTAAGACAAGAACTCTTCAGATTATGAACAAAGAGTATGAGTAGATAGGAAAAGAAAGTGAAAAGGCATTTGCACAAGTGTTTATGGATAGACACATGTATCCATCAACATCGCCTACAACTAAGATAACTCCAACTCCTCCCAAACAGGTTACAGAACCAGTGATTCAGAGAGCACCCATGATAGGTCCATAGGTTTCAGCACCCTCAGTGACAATAACTATTGATACAACAAAAGACTCAGAAGATATTATAATGGTTGATAATATCAAGATATCCATGACAACATCTGACAAAGACATGGACAAAGTTGATAAAGCATTTGTAAGCACTGAAGAGATGTGCACCGATGATACATCTGTACAACAAGATGAAGTTCCCTCCAATGAGCCAATAGACTTGAATGAAGAAAAAGACACTCAATATAATGAGACACCAATCAAGGAGATACTAGTAAAGAGTGAATACATCGATACCAGTCAAAATACTATATTCACTCCATCCACTTTACCATCTACTTCATTGTTGTCAAGGTTAACTCCTGACTCAGCAAGTCTAGATGCATGGGGATAAGAGGACTTAATGAAGATCAGCGTGCTAGCTATGGAAAAGGTAAAAGAAAAATAGGTTATGAGGAACCCTCTTTTCTTGGAGTTAGTTAAAATTCTAAATGATTTAGTACCTACAGACAAGAAAGTAGCCAAGATTCAATCAGTTGAAGATGTTGATAGTATTATAAAAAGCTTCAAAACACACTTTACAGACCTAGTAGACTCTGCTACTAGAATTGCAGAAGATGAATATAAAAAGGAGAGATTGCATGAATTAGTAAATAACTTTACTTTAGACTTAAAATCTTTAAAGATTGGGCAATCTATATTGAAAGAATTGGCAGCCAAAGGTAAGAAAGTTATAGCAAACTCCATGGACAGAGTGAAGTTCACCTCTGAACATATCAAAAAGATAGAAGAGGCAAAGATCATGGTGGACACTATTAGAAAATCAGTTGAGATATCTACCCAGGAAATGAACATGTATAACAATGTCTATCAAGGTCAGTTAGACAAGATTGAAAAGGCTAAGTTGGAGATCAGTAAGATAAGAGTCAGACAAACTCAATTAAGAAATGCACTTGTGCCCTCTCTAGCAGTTCTAAATGAGAACATCAAACGGATTGATGCCACCATTGTGACATATGATCAAGGTCCTTACATGGATTTGATAAAGATGGAGAAGATGACATATTCCTTATGCACGCATCTTCAGACAGTTGATGCAATGAAAGTATTCTGGCAGAAAGAGATCCAATCTCTTCAGATTGTGTACCCTGATGTTTACATGGAGTAAGTATCTAGAAGACTTACAATTTTTGTACACCTTTGTCATTAATTTCAAATGGGGAGTAATAGAGAATGTGTATATATATTAATAGATGCAATGATATACAGTTATTTTGTGTGTTAAGTCATTTTGAGAAACTTGGCCACATTCCTTTGTTGTCATAAATGACAAAGGGGGAGATTGTTGGCAAGTTGACTCCTAGAGGATACATGACTTATTTTGTGTTGTCATCATGGAAAAAAATCCATATTAAGTTTCTGTCAAAGATAACTTAGAAGATAAAATTACTAAGTATGGAATACAGGGCAGACAGAGATATACAATGATAAAGACATCGGCGCATGTGCAAGAGATCAAATCAGAGTATGCACATTCAGATATATATTCTATGTGATATCTACATAATAAGTATAGACACACATGGTACAGCATGATAGTATGGAGAAGTTATAGACAGATCAGTACACCAGTAGTCCAGAAGATAGAGCATGAAAGATGACTAGTGTTTTGATCAACGTGAATTATTTTGTTGTGTAACGGCCAAGCACCTTTGATTATATGTTTGTAATAATTTCTTTAGTATTTTTGTAAACACACTTAAGATGACTTTCTTAGAAGCATTGTCTATTATGTTTTTAGGGCCGACTATAGTCTTGTTTTGAGTCGCATCTATTCAGGTATGAATATATAAGTATGTAATGTAAAGTTATGTTACCAGAGTTGAAAGATATGCATAAGAAAGATATAGAAGAGTAGTATGATGAAGTCAGTATGAGATAAAGCTCTTTAATAGAGTAAGAGCATTAGCGCATACATGAAACTGATCAAACATCAATTTCATCATAGTAGTTCACTTTTGATATAGTGTATATCAACTATCAGAAGGTTGTAGCCTTCATCTTATTGGGCAGTGAGCCATATACCTTTAACAGGGTTTTGTAATAGACTCCTAACAGGGTCTAAGACTCCTAAAAGGGTCTAAGACTCCTAAGAGGTTCATTTTACTCTGATTGTAAAGACTGCTCCTAACAGGGAAAAGGAACTTTAACAGGTTCATTATACTAGTGCAATATTTGTGGGTACTAATTCCCACTGGGGTTTTCCTCCGATCAAGGTTTCCCCGTAATCATTTCATGTGTTATGTGTTCTTGTATTGAGCTTCATAGGATGTATTTTTTATTTATGTTTAAGTTGCTGAAATATAATAAATAGACAAACACTGATTCACCCCCCCTTCTTAGTGTTTCTAACACATATGACCGGAGATAAGAAAAAGTTTGAGACTTTTGAATACTACAAGGGTGGATCAGTAAGAATGGGAAATGACACACCTTGTCCAGTTGAAGGTAGAGGAACAATAATGTTGAATAACCAGATAAAGTGTGAGAATGCTTATTGGGTAAATGGATTGAATTATAATCTATTAACTGTTTCTCAGTTGAATAATTCAGGTCACAAAGTAGCATTTGAAAATAAGAAGGCAAAGATCTTCAACAAATCTTGAAATATGATTGGTATTGGTGAGAAGACAAAAGGTAACTTATTCTATCTGAATGATACTAACTCCACTTGTTTGATTGATACAAATGAAGATATATAGTTATGGCACAAAAGACTATGTCATGTGAACTTTGACAACATGATGAAAATTAGCAAAAAGAGAAATGTCAGAGGCTTACCAACAATGACCAAGCCCGACAACATCATGTGTAAAAACTGTCAAAAA